>CABHPH010160368.1:0-30230 GCA_902168325.1 Peromyscus nudipes | reverse complement strand
TTCTTCTTCTTCTTCTTCTTCTTCTTCTTCTTCTTCTTCTTCTTCTTTATATTCTCTCTGTCTGCCAGCCCTTCCTATCCTTTCTCCTGTCTTGCTATTGGCCATTCAGCTCTTTATTAGACCCTTAGGTATTCTAAATGGGCAAAGTAACACAGTTTCATAGAGTTAAACAAATGCAACATAAAGGAATGCAACACATCTTTGGATCATATTTTTATTTGCCTCCAATCCCTGTTCTTAAGTCTATGCCTAGAGTGTCTCTTGTAATTACTGGCTTTGTTTTGTAAGGTCTAAGTTCAATAATGGCAATATTGTGTATATATTAAAGATTTATTTTAATCTTTGAATCTTTTGTTATCAGACACACATCACTTTGTCCAACTAAGGCAGGTAGCAGTTAGGAGCCCTTTGGGAGTCAGAGCTGAGTTTGGTTTCTTTGTACATGAGCTTGGGAATATCTCTAAATCCCTTAAGCCTTAGTTTCCTCTTCTAAAACTGGTATAACATTCAACCTAAAATGGTTGTGGGAAGGGCCGAGAAAATGAACAAATCAGAGCCATGTTCAAAAGAGCAGACCAACTGTAGACTGATTCGATTGATTCTTAGTTGATGTTGTAAATCTGGACAGATAAAAACTGATTGCACAGTTACGTTCAGCTTATGAAAACTCAGTACATGTTTGTATATTTTATATATTACACCAACTAAATGTTTTAAATCTGGGTGATTTGGGGGGGTGTGCATAGCTGTCACAGGTGAGTCTTGGTCAGCCTTCCATGTGAGGTATTTGCAGTTTACCAGCCGGCTTTCTATGTGTTTGTGTATCCAGCTCTGTCATCTGATGTTGGTCCCACACAGGTGTTTTTCTTTCTGGTGCAGTGGCACATGTATATCACATGGGCTGGTGTAGAGACGTGAACAGGAGAGACACCTGTGTCCCTCGATGTAACCCCTTTTCACATGCTCTTCTACTGACAGGACACTTTGTTCTTTTCCAAAATGGGATGATCTTCCAAGGAACTGTTCTGTGGTGCAGTCTTACCCTTCACTGCAGTGAAAGTAACAGGATACACGGGGCAGGGGGCCGGGTTTCCTGGACGTTCACAGAGGTCTGTGGAGAAACTCAGCCAAGCAACTGGTGTCATCAGGATCCTTTGTACTCTGAACTTTCTTCCCAGCGTTTTCTCTTCTCTTTTCCAACTTGTGACATGAGGGCAGAATCTTGTTCTTGTATTGACATGTCGCCATATCAACTTTCGAGTCTTCCTCAAAGTAGATATGAAGACCACTTGATCTTCAGTCGACTCCTTAAGATAGAAGCTGCAGTTGGCTCAGCTTGAATCAGACAAGCCTTCCTAGTCCAATCTGCTCTGTGCAGGGTGAGACTTGGGTAGTGTGATGTGGCCGCAGGGTGGAGAATATATTCTGGGGTGTGTGGAGTGTTCTGGGGGGGTGGTGAAATGGTCTGAGAAGTGGGGCAGTTGTTTCTGTGAGGGAGGCTGACACATTGTGGCTATCCCATTCTGCTTCTTTTTTCTCACTGCTAGTTCTTAATATCTGTCTTCATTCCTCATGGAATGCTATGTTTTAGATGCATGATAGTCAGTTGTTGGCTTTTATAAGATGGCGATTTCAGGACTGGAGAGATGGCTCCATGGATGAGCACTTGTTGCTCTTGCAGAAAACTGGGTTCAGTTCCTGGCATCCATAGGGTGGTTTACAACTATCTGTAACTCTAGTTCTGGGGGGATCAGATGCCCTCTTCTGGCCTCTGTGGACACTGCACGCACTGGTGAACTTGGCTATGTGAAGACGAAACACTCATGCACATCAAAATAAGTAAATCAGGGTTGGGGATTTAGCTCAGTAGTAGGGCGCTTGCCCAGCAAGCACAAGGCCCTGGGTTCGGTCCTCAGCTCCGGAAAAAATCAATCAATCAATCAATCAATCTTTTAAAATACATGAATGCAAATGTATGCCAATGGTCCTATTTTTTTTAATAAGAATGATTTCACTTTAAGTATGATCTTATTTTGAAGAGAGCCCTCCTTGTGTGCCTTGCAAGAATGAACTTCTTATGACCAACTGCTGTTATTTTCCACCTTCACATATCTCTTCCTTTTTGTATTCAGGCTGTCTTGCGTCTGCATATGCAGAAATTTCTTCTTCTCTAATACTAACCTAGAACTGTGGCAGTGCCCACCAGTATTTTATCATCTTGGTGACACCGCCATTCAACAGTTGTCTCCTAAAATCCTAGTGTTGGTCCTTGATTTGTTACCGCCCAATCATCCCACTGCATTTTGCCCGCCTGATTGCAGGCAACAGTGTGAATTGGATCATTTGTTTTTATCATTACCAATCCCTGGTTCAAGTGACCACCTATCTCTCTTACTGCTGCCGAGCCTTCTAACTGGGTAGCACAGTTCCATGACCTAACATCTACTCTCCTCACCTGTAGTTAGGAGGTCAGTAATTATGCTAACTCTGTGCCTTCCATGTCCTCTCCAAGGCACCCTAGGTTCGATATCATGTGTTATTGTCTTCATGAAACTACATTACTTTGTGCTTAAAATATATCACCTTATTACACAAAAGTGGGAGCTTGGTTCCCACGGTTTTTTGTTGTTATTTTGTTTTGTTTTTGTTTGTTTTTTTTTTCTTCTGTGTAATGACATGCCCGGTCTATTCATTTCACAGGACGCAAAGCGATATCCCCTTGTCTCTGTGAATAAAATCATCCCCTGCTCCCTCGTTGCCATTTCATTCATTTCCTGTGATGTGAAGCCCACAGTTTTCTGCTTGTTCTTTCTAGTTGCCTCCACCCATGTCCGTGGCTATTGCTCTTCAGTTTATCACAGTGAATGTGCATCCATGTAGTCACGCCACAGGTTCCATGGCTGTTGTTCTTCGCTTTATCACAGTGGGTGTGCTTCCATGTAGTAACGCCACAGGTAGCTGGCAGAAGAACCCCTGGTGTCCATCAGTGCATGAGAAACAGATGTTCTTAGCACCAGAATTTTCCACATGCTGGAGTTACATCAATTAAGGAAACAATGGGTCTCGTCAGGGATGTTCCAGACAGGGTCCCTCACTTAAAACAGTGGGGCAAAAGCCTGAGGTCTCTATTCTAGGTCTGAAAAGTTAAATTGATTGCTGTTTTTAAATTCTCATTTTACCCAACCACAGAATTCTGGTTTAGAGTCTTCACTACCACATTCAAACCAAACATCTTTGAAACAAACTATCAAAAGAGCTCTGAAACTAAGGGTTAACTTAAAGGGAAAAAAAATTAAAACCCTTCCCCTAAATATTTCATGCATAGAAAGCAAAGCAAATTAGAACTTGTGAGAAATTATTGGCGTTTTTGAAATAGCTTACTGTCGACCAAAACGCTGTAGGTAGCTATGAAAAGCAGGACATTTGAGAACTCAGGGTTATCTGAAGTCCTGCCCTGAAAATCGAGATGGATCACAGAGAGCTGGCTAGAGAATGAGGAGGAATGGTGCACTTGGGGAGGGAGGTGGGGCATGCTGACATTTTGGACACAGAGGCTCAGCAGGCAATGGGTGGTACAGGAGAGGAACTGGCAACTGGTAATGGCGGCAGCAGTGTTGGGCAGAGAGAACGCTCACTAACCTTTCACACTCTTCCGGACCACACAGTGGAAAGCCTGTGTTTAGGCTGGCTGCTGCAAGCACAGGGGCAGAAATCAGATTGCAAAGTTTGTGGTAAATATGTTACAGGTACAATTGTATCTCTTGTGTAACCTATCTCCCAGTCCCCCGTCACCTTTCTCTGTATATTTCAGTGTTTCTCCTGCTGTAACTTTGGGGCTTTCGTTCCCCATCCCCCTTTAATAGCAATTCTGAGAATTTTAAATTAAATTTGAATGGTGTTTTCCCTTTTGGCTTTGAATGAACTCAGTCAGCCTTTTGAGGCAGATCGTTAAGTCTTCCTGAGTATTATTTCTCCTAGAAATGAATTTTTGTAGTTGCTGGTTAAATGGTCTGGGTTGCTCTGGACATTCTGGAACAGCTGTCTTGTGCTAGCATAATGCCAGCATAAAGAACAAGGACGACAAGGACGTGTTCTGTCTGCCCCACACCTCTCATGACTGACACGGTTGCCAGTTCCTTTCCTGTAACCACCCATTGCCTGCTGAGCCTGTTTCCAAAATGTCACCATGCCCTGCCTCCCTCCCCAGGCACAGCATCTCTCCTTGCTGGCTAGCCACAGTTCTCTGTGGTACATCTCAATTTGAAAACATGACTTCAGAGCCTGGGAACACTTGTGGAGTAGAGAACTAAAAAAAATTTAAACTCCAAGAAAAGGGTTGAGGCGCTGTTATATTATCACAGAGCTTTTTAGTTAGAATTGTGTGATGGTGGTGGCCAAGAATTGCAAACAAAAGCATTAAAAACCTTCAAGAGGGTGAAAAATAATGGAGTAGTTAAGTATCAAGATAATAGACAGTTGGGGCTGGGAAGAAGGCTTGTTGTGTATGCGGAGGACCTGAGTTGGGATCCTCAGCCTCTGTGTCAAAGCTGGGGCAGGGAGACTGGTGGGTCCCAGGGTTTTTCTGGCCAGTTGGTGAGCTGAAGTTTCAGTGAGACACTCTGTGTAAGTCAGGATCCATTGTCAACTTGACACAGCTAGAAAAGGGGACCTCATGTGAGGAACGGTCCCCATTGGATAGGCCTGGACCATGTCTGTGACCATTAATTGCTGATTGATGTAAGAGGGCCCAGTGTGGGCACTACCATCCTTAGGCAGGTACCCTGGTCTCTATTAGAAGTGTAACCCAGCAAGCCAAAGAAAGCAAACCAATAAGCAAGATTCCTCCGTGGTCTCTGCTTCCATCCTTGCTCCAAGTTCTTGCCTCAACTTCCCTCAGGTGACAAACTGTTACCTGGGAGTGTCTGATGAAATAAACTCTTTCCTCCCCTGGTTGCTTTTAGTCAGTGGTTTTGTTACAGCAACAGGACACCCTGCCTCCAAAGTTAGGGGGAGAACAATAGAGGAAGACAACTGATGTGGACCTACAGCCTCCACATGCCCATGCATAGGTGTGCCTGAATACGCACATGTTCACACACATGTATACACAAATCCTACACACACACACACACACACACATACACACACACACACACACACACATACACACACACACACACACACACACGCGCGCGCGCGCGCGCGCACACGCACACACACTGAAGATTAAATAAAAGTTCCTAGGTCTAAAAAAAAATGCTTCTATATCCCCTTTCTAAAAAAGAACAGATTTCGCCTACTAGAGAACAAATTGATGGAGAAGAGATGAATGCATACTGAAGAACTGAGAGGAAAACTGGGTCTCTAGATGGATGTATTGTGGAGACAGCAATATCAGGAAGTAGTCACCCTTCTTGCTGGGCAATCAAGAGATAGTTGCAGTGATTAAAACTTAGACCATCCAAGTACTATGCACCTAAATTGCGGGCTGGCTGTTGGCTGGTGCTGGTGTCTGTGAGCCCAGAGGAATTGCCCATGATGCTGAAACTCAGATCTCTGAAAATGACACACCAGCCAGCAAGTGCTGGATGTAACTGAGATGTCCTCAGAGGACCGGGAAAACTGCGCATGCCATCAACTAGTGCCACCAGAGTGCCCTGCCATTGCAAAGGGCAAGGGTTTGTTTTTAGAGTCACGTGGTTAGGGATAGTGTTTAGGAAAACTGATGGAGAAGGCAAACAAGGAGCAATCCCCTCATCCTTCTCTGGCTCTCAGCCTCACGTCCACACACGTCAAAGCCCAAAGGGACCAGCAGGAGATGGAAAATGGTGCCTTAAAGGACAGATTCCAGCATCATAAAGTGGACTATAGAAAGGTGAGTTTAAGGTTGACAGATCATATCTTGATTAATTTCACAGGAAATTGTTGAAAATTCTCAGAACTCATGCTGTTATTCATAGAGTTTTCCTAATGTTCATAGTCTTCAAAGTACAAGGAATGATTCTAGAAGTTAATGAAATAAAAACAAAGGAATCAACACTAAGGTAAATTACTATATGTATTCAGCTCTGAGTCCCATGCTGAATAGCATTTGTCCATTCATAAGGCTTATACAATTCACCTTTACATTGTCTGATGTGTAGCAACCCTCTCTCACCTGATGTTTTTGTTGTAGTTGAGACAGCACTTTTAGAAGATGGAAATGACCAGAACTTCTCTTCCCAACTTCCCTTTTAGCATGAGTAAGGGCATACGACCTGACCCTGCCCAGGGGATTTTCAGGGGGAGCCTGCTTGTTAAATTTCGGGGAAATTTCCCATTCATACAAGGAGGCTCAGATGAGAGAAGCTCTTTATCTTTTTCATTGCCTCCGTTGAGTCTGTAGAAGAAGCTGAAAATTAATTTCTGCTGTCTTTGCAATTATAAAGAGAAATATAATTTATAAAGATAAGACAGAGGGGAGGGAAACAAAAACAAAACACCAATAGGATTTTTCTCCTTCTTACTATCTCATAGAGGAGAGTACCACTTTGATTTGTATAACTTATTACTGGGACATGCTGAGCTCCTTGAATAAACTTCTGAGTGTATCTTCGTGATGATTGTATGATATAATTTTCCATCCATCAGTTATAGCACAAAGGGCATACTCCAGATAAAAAGATTCTGGCCCCACAAATTTCCAAAAATTGAGTTTCAGTGAATATCAAATGCACACCCACACACTGCTAAATCAGGGTGAAGTGAGGCTTGAAGGAATAATGAGGTTGAAGGCTATTAAAAATCAGCCTGCTCCTGACACTTGTCCTTTGTGTCTGTGAATACCATGCCTTCTTGCATCTACTTAGTGTCAATGAAACAATTCTGAGAGTTTAGTTATGCAGCCTGAGGATAGAACAGGGAATGCAGGATGTTGTTCTTGTTTTATATAAACCAGTCTATTCTGTGGGACATAATTTCCTCTTCTTTATTTTTTTCTTTTTTTCGTTGAGTTTTGATGATGATTTTAACTAATGCAAAGTATATAATATTAAAACACTATAGTCATAATCTATCATAAATAAGAATCACTAAGAATTGAGAAGTCACAACTAGCAGAAAAGAAATAACAAACAATTCTGTTAATGCTCTAATATTTTGGTTTATAAAAGTATAATAAAATATATTAGTGGCTTAGGTAGAGCCTAGACTGTTTATCAGAAACAGACTTGAGAACAGGAAGATAATCTGCATCCTTTTGAACCTCAGTATTGGGATGCTGGGATCTAAAAGCGATGCCTGGTATAGGGGACGTCCTCCCCCTGAACATTTCTACACGTCATTGTTGGAAGTGATAAAAAAAATAACGTCAAAAGCTTATCAAATTCTGCCTCCAGGAGTCTTCTCTCCTTGGAATCCCAGGGGAATCAAGATATATTGTGGAACATATATTTAGTAATTTTCCAAATAATGTACATAAATTATTGCACTGATGATTGCATTCTACATGCCTTCTGTTGTTTGGGGGGTTGTGTAAATTTTGGATGACGTTGGCCTAGTTCGTTTCCTACTACTGTGATAAAACTCTGGCTAAAACCAGCTTGAGGGGGAAAGGGTTTACTTCAGCTTACAGATTACAGTCTGCCCTTGAGGAAAGATGGGGCAGGATTTTAGACAGGAGTTGATGGATATTTTGTGGTGGAGCACTGCTTGCTGGCTCATTCCCAAGCTCAGATTCTTACCACCTCTCATTACCTCTCCTTAGAAAAGAACAGGCTCTTAAGAGATAACAGTGCACCATACCAAAATAAAATAGACTAAGATAAAAGCTATTCCATCAAAATTGGAGAAGGCAAACCAAAAAAAGGAAAAACCCACAATAAGGCTCAAGAATCCAAGACCCACTCATTTGCACACTCCGGAATGTGGTTTTTTTTTTTTCTGTTTGTTTGTTTGTTTGTTTTTGTTGTTGTTGTTTTTTGTTTTTTTTTTTAACTCTTTTGGAGGACCCGCCACCCAGCTCCCGAATAGATCACACATGGAGGCTTATTCTTAATTATAAATACCCAGCCTTAGCTTGGCTTGTTTCAAGCCAGCTTTTCTTAATTTTAAATTTCCCATCTACCCTTTGCCTCTGGACTTTTCTTGTTCTTTTGCTTCTGTAAATCTTACTCTTACTCCGTGGCTTGCTATGTAGCTGGCTCCTGGAGTTTTGCTCCTCCTCCACTTCTCTCTTCCCAGATTTCTCCTATATAGTCTCTCTGCCTGCCAGCCCTACCTATCCTTTCTCCTGCCTTGCTATTGGCCGTTGAGTTCTTTATTAGACCCTCAGGTGTTTTTGACAGGCAAAGTAACACAGCTTCACAGAGCTAAACAAATGCAAATGTTAAACAAAATAACACACCTTAAACTGATATTCTACAACATCAGAATCCCATAAAAACACTAAAATATAAGCTATAATGTGTGTGTGTGTGTGTGTGTGCGCGCGTGCGCGCGTGCGCGCGCGCGCATGCACAGAGGACCTGGTGCAGACCTGTGCAGGTCCTGTGCATGCTGCTTCAGTCTCTGTGAGTTTAGATGAGTTTCTTCATGTTGCCTTAGAGGGTCTTGTTTTCTGGGTGTCCATCATCACCTCCAGCTCTCACACTCTTTCCACCTCCCCTTCTGCAGGGTTCCCTGAGTTCCAAAGGGAGGGATTTGATAGAGACATCCCATTTAGGACCTTTTTTTCTAAGGTCTCTCACTCTGCATAACATCTGACCGTGGGTAGAGACTGTGGGTATTAGAACATCCCCATCTGCTGCAGGAGGAAGCTTCTCTGATGATGTCTGAGCGTAGCAGAATATCATTACGAGTTATTTTATCACTGCTTAAAAACGTATGTAGTTTTCCCCTAGTCCATGGACTATCTAGTCTCTGGTTCTTGGTCACCCTATCAGTGTCAGGTATGGATTCCATCTCGTGGAGTGGACCTTAGGTCAGATCAGCTATTGGTGACTCCCACAAACTTTGTGCCGTCATTGTTGCAGGCGGGACACCATTGTAGATCAAAGGATTGGTGGCTGCTTGCTGTTTACATTTCTGTTCAGTAGCCTACAGAGTTCCTGTACCAAAAATGCTGGTGGGGATGAAGGCTCTGTGTAGGCACCAGCTCGACTTCTCCATGTTCAATGAGGTTTCGTCTTCAGCGGTAGGACCTTGCTCTCAATTTTTGTTTTTGTTTTTGTTGTTTGTTTTTTTGTTTTTCAAGACAGAGTTTCTCTGTGTAGCTTTGCGCCTCTCCTGGGACTCACTCTGTAGACCAGGCTGGCCTTGAACTCACAAAGATCCGCCTGGCTCTGCCTCCCGAGTGCTGGGATTAAAGACGTGCGCCACCACCGCCCGACTTGCTCTCAGTTTCTAAAGAACAGCCCGGGTTGTTTGGGGAGTCTCATGGGACCCCTTTGGCCAACAGCTAAATTAAATGTAACCCAATCCTAGTAGTGGAAGCTTCATTTGGTGACAAGAGATGGCAAATTGGGAATCTGACTCCCCCATTATTTGGTGATTTCATTTAGATTGCATGTATATAATTTAGGAAGTTTCTACTCTATTAGGTTTCTATACTACCCTCAGATGGCCCTAAATTTTTGCTGTCTCTACCCATATTCCCTCCCTCATTCTCTTCTCCCTGCCCCCTACCCACTTGATCCTCCCTTTCCAGCCCCCTCATCCATCCATAATTATCCACTAAGCTCACAACCAAAAGTATATATTTTAGGTAATAGTCTTCTATCAGATGTGTAGTAGGTTAAAAAAAAAAATCAGTAGGTGTGTGTACTTATTTATGAGTCTTCAGTTTGATTCCATTGACTGGTGTGTTTGTTTTTATGCCAATACCGTGATGTTTTTATCAGTATAGTTTTAAATTACAACTTGAAATCAGGAATGGTGATACCTCCAGCAGTTCTTTTATTATTCAAGATTGCTTTTGCTCTCAGGGTTTTTGTATTTCTATATGAAACTTAAAATTATCTTTTCAAGATTTGTGAAGAATTGTGTCGGAATTTTGATGGGGATTGCATTGAATCTATAGCTTACTTTTGGTATAATGGCCATTTTTTTTTTTTTACTATGTTAATCCTACTGATTCATGAGCATAGGAGATCTTTCCATCTTCTGGTATCTTCTTTAATTTCTTTCTTCAATTGAAAGACTTGAAGTTTTTATCATACAAGTCTTTCACTTGCTTGGTTAGAGTTACCCCCAAGATATTTTATATAATTTGAGGCTGTTGTGAAAGATATTATTTCCCTGATTTCTTTCTCAATTTATCTGCCATTTGTATATAAGAAGGCTACTAATTTTTGTGAGTTAATTATGTATCTAACTACTTTGCTGAAAGTGTTTATCAGCTGTACGAGTTTCTTGGTGGAATTTTTAGGGTAACTTACGTATATTGTCATATCATCTGCAAATAAAGATACTTTGACTTCTTCCTTTACAATTTATATCCCCTTGACTTTTTTCAGTTGTCTGATTTCTCTAGCTAAGACTTTAAATACTATGTTGAATAAGTATGCAGAGAGTGGACAAACTTGTCTTGTTCTTGACTTGAATGGAAATGCTTTGAGTTTCTTTCCATTTAAGTTGCTGTTGGCTATGGGCTTGCTGTAAATATAAACTGCCTTTCTTATGTTGAGGCATGTCCCTTGTATTCCTAACCTTTCCAGGACTTTTATCATGAAGGGCCGTTGGATTTTTGTCAGAGGCCTTTTCTGTATCTAATAAGATGATCATGGTTTTTGTTTTCTTTTGTTTTGCTTGTTTGTTTTTGTTGTTGTTGTTGTTATTGTTTTTTGTCTTTGAGTTTGTTTATATGATGAATTTGTCTGTTTTTATATGTTGAATCATCTCTGGAATGAAGCCTCCTTGATCATCATGGATGATCTTTTTGATGTGTTCTTGGATTCAGTTTGCAAGTATTTTACTAAGAATTTTTGCATCTATATCATAAGGAGTGGCACTATTACGAGGTGTGGCCTTGTTGGGGGAAGTGTGGCCTTATTGGAGGAGGCTGGATGACACACGCCTTTAATCTAGACCTTGAGGCTGGAGGGCACAACTTTAATCTGGGCCACACCTTCCTTCTGTTGGAAGCTGTCACTGTGGGAGTGGACTTTGAGGTCTTTTTCTCAAGCTTCACTCAATGTGACAGTCAGTTGACTTCCTTTTGCCTGCAAGATGTAGGACACTCAGCTATTTCTCCAGCACCATGCCTCCCTGCATGCCGTCATGCTCCCTGCCATGATGGACTGAACCTTTCAACTGAAAGCTAGCCACCACAGTTAACTGTTGGCTTTATAAGAGTTGCCGTGGTCATGGTGTCTCTTCACAGCAATAATAACCCTAACTAAGACAGCTCATAAAGAAAATTGATCTGTAATTCTTTTTTTGTTGTTGTTGGGTCTTTATGTGACTTGAGTATTAGGGTACTATGGCTTTGTAAAAAGAATTTTGCAATATTCCTTCTGTTTCTATTTTGTGGAATAATTTGAATAGTATTAACTCTTCATTGAAAGTCTGGTAGACTTCTGTGCTAAAACTGTTTGGTCCTGGGCTTTTTTGGGTTGGGAGACTCTTAATGATTACTTCTATTTCACTAGCGATTATATGTCTGTTTAAATTGCTTATCTGACCTTGCTTTAACTTTGGTAATTGGTAGCCTTGACTCCCTCTGAATTATAGCCTTTGTGTGCTGAACATGAAGAAATACTTCCCAGAATATTTTCTTTCAATAATATTAATCTCTTATTAATCACAGCTTATTTTTCAGCCTCAGCTAACTGATATCCATTGCCCCAGTAAAGCAAAGATTTCACTTCCACTTTTTTTTTTTTTTGGTAAAATATATTGTATTGTTCTCTAAGAGGGTTCAAGGTTTGGTTTTAAATCAGGCTGTACAACTTTTAGCAGCCTGACATCTCTCTCATCATGTCAGCTATCTTCAGGTAGCAATGTTTCATTAAATCCAAAAGAAAAAAAAATAGTTTTAGTTTTGATTCAGATTTCCAGTTCCAAGACTAATTAACATTGGTCTTCTTTTTAAACACAAAATGAGGGTTGTTTATGTTGCTTTATGCATCCTTCTTCTCAGGAAGTACCAGAAATGTAATTCTTCTAACTCAGCCAGGTGCTGATATTGATGGATACGTGCTTGCACATACCTTCACATGGGAGCACTGTGCTCATGCACAAACTCCGTGTGGAGTATGTATATACACCGAAATGTAGAGCATGTCGAGTGGAAAAGCTTTTATTAGTATTGATCAAAACACTTAGTGTCAATGCTCAATCTAAACTTAGAGGGTAAGATATTTTGAACTTGAGTCTATGTTCAAGCTATCTACTGTGAGGTTCTGAAATAAGAGAATTTTGGATAGTTATCATTTTTTACTTTAAAATTCTAAAAGTAGTGGTAAAAGGGTATTGCTTCTTATTTTCTGGGGGTGTAGGAAATCTGTATTTAGTCAAAAATCAGAACAGCTCCAGCAACAGTGCACAGGCAGCTCACATAGCTAGCCACCATCTGGGGTATCACCAGTGTGCGTAGAGTCCCAATTCATTTTTACTACAGCTAATGCCAACAAGATGGGAAGCTTAGAGCTCTGCAACATAAATGCCAGTGAAGCAAGATAACTCCAGGCCCACAGTCAGGGCCTTGGGAGCAGGGCTCTGTCAAGTATGTCACATTTAGGTGAAGAGGGCACCAGAGTCCCTGGTGATGTCCATTTCCTCGCTTTGCCATTGCAGCCTGGGCATAACTGCCATCCACAAACAAGAGGGAAGAAGACCTTTCTAGATCAGCACTTGAGACTTTGAAAATGCTCCTACATGGTGTCATGAGCAATACAATCCCCTTGGCTACTCGCTGGGTTACTTGCAAACACTCTTCTACTCTGTGACATCCTGTGGACTGTGGACACAGGCTCACTACCCTTCTACACTGTGACAGCCTGTGGAGTGTGGACTCATGATCCCTACCCTTCTACTCTGTGACATCCTGTGGACTGTGGACACATGCTCACTAGGTGTTGCTGGTTCTGACACTGACTTTTTTTTCTTGTATCTTTTTAAATCTCAAAGAATCTAGTAATAACAAGGTGATCAGTAGTTACATATCAGAGAGTGATTCAGAAGACAACCACCACAGGCATTCAAGACCCAAATGCTTGCTGAGAACTGCCTATTACTCCTTTGACTATTTCTGAAAATTCCAACCACAAATAAGTCCTAAAATTTTAAGATATCAAATTTCTATAACATCATTAGACAGAAAATGGAAAGCATACAATTCTGCCTGCAGGAAGCATGCTGATTCTCTGCCTGGACACAACTTCAGGGGTTCCTTGGGTCAGGAAAGTTTCTGGGATGACCACTTAGTTTCATTGCTGGAAAGAGAATTCTACTCTCAGCTAAGTTACACAAGGAGACAGATGCCTCTTTAAGATGTCATTTCCTCATGGTTTTCCCAAACTTTGGGCTCCTGGCTTCTTTGTTTAATGTCCTAACATTAGATCAGGGATCAAATACTGAAAAGAAACTGACATGAGCATCCATCATCAAGAAAGACAAAAAACCATTTGGACTGTATAATCCGTGCCACTGTTTTTTCTTTTCCTGTTTTTCTTTTCTCTTACTTCCTTTCCTTCCTCTCATCCTTCCTTTCTTATCTCTTATTTCTGTGTTTGTTTGTTGTTTTTTTTTTTTCCCAAAAGTGCTCAAGTGGGCGTAAAGCTGCCTGATATATGCACATCCACAGCAGCAAGGCCTTCTTTCTATTACACTTGATAGCAGGTATCAGGAGGAGGGACAGGGCGGGAGGAAGAAGAGATGGTGAAATCCACCTTCCCCAAATCCCACCACAATGACGTCTATGTGCTAATCATAATGGAAGTGTGTGTTCCCACAAACAATGGCTCTACTTTGGTTAATAGTCATCCGATTTTCCTTAGAGACTTATTTAGGAAAAAAAAAAAAGAATTAAAGACAGGAGACTTTGAAACATTCCATTACAAATAGCTGTTTTGTCTGGAGAAATACCAACCTCAGATGCTGTTACATTTCAAAGATACCAATGGGTGTTGCCGGGTTCAGTAGAAATATTTGAAGGCTAATTGGATTATGGCATTTCAGCTTAACACTTGGTACCTGGAGATGTGAATCTGGAATCTTACCTGTGCCATCAAAGTAAGGACGGATGAGTACTCTTTAACTCTTAATGATTGGGAGGAAGGTGAGCAGTAAAGAAGAAATTCCTACAATATGAATAAAATGTTAAAGATGAGACAAAAGAAAGGTAAAAGGATTAACTTAGTGAAAAATAATTCTGGAGTTTTAATTTCAGCCAGGTTTGACTTATTTAAAAATGTCTGTCTTTTTAAAGCTTCCTTGGTCTCCTCATTTAAATGCATCATGTAAACATTCCCAGTAGTCTTGGAAGAGCTCTTGAACTTGCCTCTGAAACTTTCCAAGCCTCCATGGTCAGCATTTCTCTAATCATTCTTATTTTCCAAGCTCCCTTAGAACAGTCCATTAAGCTCTGAGCACTTGGGGGCTTTTCTATCCTAAAGCTCCAAAACCCTTCCACAATCTTAACCCCCAAATGACACAGCCAGGCCCGTTATATAAATACCCCAATCTCTGGTACAAATTTCTGTCTTAGTTTGCTTTTTATTGCTGGAATAAAATGCCAGCCAACATTAACGTGGGAAGGAGAGTTTATTTCTGCATATAGGTTACAGTCTATCTTCAAGGGAAGCCAGGGCAGGAACCTGGAGGTAGGAATTGACGGAGACTCTGGAGAACCACTGCTAGCTTGCTTAATCACAGGTTCACATGTACCTGTTTCTTAGACAGCCCAGGCCCACATGCCTATGGATGGTGCCACCCACAGTGGGCTGAGCCCTACTACACAAATGAACAATCAGAAAAATTCCCCAACAGACAGGCCAACAAGCCAGGATGATGAAGGCAATTACTCAATCACATGTTCAGTTCAGCGATTCCTGATTCTTTGACCTCTGCCTGATTCAGTTCTTGATCCTAGGTTTTAGGGAAGGAACAAGCAGGTATACTAATAGCCCATGGTGTCATTTTTTGAGTCCAAACATCTGGGATATGCATCATTAATAAGAGTGGAGGATGGGTGGAGGGTGTATTCATGAAATTGTAGCCAGGATCTTCTACTGTTTCCCATCATATATTGTTGCTTGCTTTTTTCCAGTTCTCCAGGAAAATAATGCAGCTTATGTTGACGGGGTCCACAGGCTACTTTTACCTGGCACACACAGGTAGCTTCAGAGCTGGGGGATCAGCAGTCTGACTCCCACTCAGTGATTTCCTGTGCTTTCAAAATTCAAAATTTGAATTTCAAAATTCAGTGTGTGCCAGCTCCCCACTTCTCCAACATTTTGTAGACTTTTCTTGTCTTCTTAGAAGTTGAGTCAAACTAACAGAGACAAAGTGTGCCGTGATTGTCAGAATTCAGGAGTTTCTTCATACACTTGTTCAGCTTCTTTTACGGACCAGAAACAATGAAGCAATGGGCTAATAGGTACTAATATGGATTATTTATGGCAAGTGCAGCCAATATGGTAGAAATAGAATCATTTGGTATTGAAGAATGCATAAAATAACTCAGTAACTCTGCATATAATAAAATCTTAATTCCCATAAACATTTCATGGGATGAGCAATGTATTGAGATACATTCCTACTGTGTTATCCCTTTAGAAAAATTTACTGTAATATCTTCATTAAATTCTAAAGGATTGCAGTTTTGAGGTTATCTGTTAATCTCAGAAATTACTCAGATATTTTACAGTCATGCATAAAATATATGAAACTCCGTGACAAATAATTTTCTGAATGGTACTCTATTTTTTCTTTTAAAAGATCTAGTTAGCCTTTTTATTTATATTATTGATCTCAATGGATGCCACAGGTGTTAGAGAACCCACTTTGAGATTTCACCTAAGCAGTGTTATTAAATAACACTGCAACCTGTGTGTGCCCATCGGAAAATTAAAATTATATTGTGTAAATATTCATGAGAAGAGCTGTGTTAAAGTAATTTTATTTGCTAAAAGTTGATGAAAAAGACATTAAGAATGTATAACAATGTAGTTATCCTTCACAAATGAATTTTCTAACAGCTTTGCTGTGAAAATAATTTTAAGTTACTTCACCTCATAAAGAATACAAGATTTGTCTAGCTTTTTGAGTTCTTTATATATTTTGGAGATCAGCCCTCTGTCAGATGTGCAGTTGGTGAAGATCTTTTCCGATTCTGTAGGCTGTTGTTTAGTCTTATTGACCGTGTCCTTTGCTCTACCAAAGCTTCTCAGTTTCAGGAGGTCCCATTTATTAATTGTCGCTCTCAGTGTCTGTGCTGTTGGTGTTGTATTTAGGAAGTAGTCTCCTGTGCCAATTCGTTCCAGACTACTTCATATTTTCTCTTCTATCAAGTTCAGTGTAACTGGATTTATTTTGAGATCTTTGATCCATTTGGACTTGAATTTTGTGCATGGTGACAGATATGGATCTATTTGCAATCTTCTGCATGTTGACATCCAGTTATGCCAGCACCATTTGTTGAAGATGCTTTCTTTTTTCCATGGTACAGTTTTGGATTCTTTGTCGAAAATCAGATGTTCATAGGTGTGCGGATTAATGTCAGGGTCTTCAATTCAATTCCATTGGTCCACATGTTGGTTTTTATGCCAGTACCAAGTTGTTTTTATTACTATAGCTCTATAGTAGAGCTTGAGGTCAGGGATCATGATGCCTCCAGAGGTTGCTTTATTATACAGGATTCTTTTATTTTTTTTCTTTCATTTTTCTTCATTAAGAAAATTTCTACTCACTCCACATACTATCCACAGATTCCCCCCTCCTCCCATCTTACATGAACAATGACCCCCAGCATTCCAGGAAGTTATCTGTCCTTGGGCAAGTGTGGCTTATAGGTTTGAAGCATTTTTGTTTTATAGATCTCTTAAACACAGTACTTTAAACTTAAAATACAACTTTAGTCATCGAAGTTCCCTGATTAAGACCAGGGACTCCAGGACCAGATAGATCCCTGTAGACCCCAGCATGACCGAATGATGTAATGGAATGTTACAATGTTGCTATTTTTTTATACACAAAATAGAGGAGTTAACTTAGAAGGATTAATATGCTTGGTAAACCTCTTAGAACGTGCCGGTCACATATTGCAAGATTAAAGTTATTAAACAAAAACATTTAATCATGTGCTTCACTCATTTTATTTGTATTAACCTGTTTTAGAATCAATCGGGGTTGAGATTTCATCTCCAAATAATCAGTATCTAAACTGACTCTAGAGTAATCCTTCAAAGAAGGTTTTAAAAGCCCTAGCCTTAAGGCACCTCGACTGTCTGAAATTACTGTAAGCCAAATCTTTATTTAATGGGAATTAATGCCCTGGTTGATGGAGACATTTAATGTTTTTAAAATACATATGTGGCAAAGATCCTTAAAATTATAACGAACTTCAAATTCATGTGTTGAAGCCTTCAGAGTTTTGACAAAGTTGCCTTATGTCCTTTAAATGTAAGTTCACAGAGCCCAACAGATCTTTAGATACTATTCTCTACCAGAAACAAGAGCCAGCCTCCCCCGCCCCCATCAATGCCTGAAGCATGTTGGATATCTGGCCCTGAGATCATAAGGGAAGGAGAGCTGCCCCTGCCTGCCACCAGCTGCAACACTTGAGAGAGCAGGCCAAGTACCTCCCATGGGCAGCACAGTAGAGCCAACCCCATTGATGGAGGTGGAGGTGAACCAGCCCCAAAGTTGTGAGCATGGGAGAGCTGTCCCTATTACTCAGCTGTTATGTGGCAGCTTGGGTCTGGGAGAGATGCCCCACCCCCTACCCATCAATGCCTGAGGCAGGTGAGAGAGCTGGCCCTGAGGTCTTAAGAGTGGGAGAGTTGGTCCTGCCCCTCACCCTCATCAGCTGCATCACTCAGGAGAGTGGCCCCTACACTATGCCTGGGCAACACAGCAGAGGTGGCCCTGAAGGTGTAGGTGGCCCTGAAAGTGTAAATGTGACCCTGTGGATGTGAAAGCAGGAGAACTAGCCACACCTCTTGCTCATCTCTGCAAGGGGTAAACTCACCTGGGCTATGCAAGAGAGCTCACCCTGGTGGTGAGGACAAGGGAGAGCTGGTGGGTTGACTAATCCTACAACCCAGGCCCAGAGCCAGGCTTATGAGTTGGCCCACCCCAACATCTACCTCGTCTGTGATCTGCTGGAGCACTCGAAGGGACCAGTCCTGCAGACCCAAAGCTGTAGGATTTCTACAACACAGAGCAACAGCAGGATAACCAAGAGGAAGGCCCAGCATCGATAGAGGCCTTAAACCAGACCAGTGACTCTCTGCAGTAAATACTTACAAGTAAAGATATATGGATAAAAGGGTTTACTGTGAGACTCACTGTGTCACACTACAGCTTCATGACGAGATAGATTTTTCCTCCTCTTTTATTTTTCTGTTTTCTCTTTCTTTTATTTTATTTTGTGGGGGAGGTTGCAAGGGCAGAAGGTGGATGCAAATGGACAGGAAATGAATGAGATGGAGATGCATGATGTGAAAGTCACAAAAAATAAATAAAAAGAAAGAAGAGAAAAAGAAAAAAAAAAGAAAGAAGTAAGAGGCTTTGGGGCCATCACAGAATATGAACCGTTTCTGAACAGTCATAAGATACAAAGTTTATCTTATAAACCTCAGGAGTCATCACACTGAAGCAACTTAATTTTCAACTGACATGCAAAAACATATGAATTATTCATATTAATATATACCAGGTACTATTTTGATATATGCACACATCATATGATGTTTAAATTAGGTAAGATTTATTTTCTCAAGCATTTATTTATGGCTCAGTCTCCTTTTTATTACTGTGTGACCTATTAGATAGCTACTAGTATATGGAAATTAGGAACTTTCACTCTTAATTCCTCACATCAGCGCTTTGAAAAGGTTGTTTTAGTGGTATGTTTAAGTAATTATTGCATGTTTAATCTACTTAGAGTGCTTTGAAGTGTTTATTTTGTTTCAATCAATAATATCATTATGTAAGTAGTAGAACATAAAAATGGGTAAATGTTTTCTACTTGGAATGAAATCCAGCCTATAGTTATTTTTAAAGTACTGATCCAGCTGTTTAGTATGTTTAAGATTGGTCAAGGAGATTTCCTGCAAGCCAAGTATGGCTAACATCCTTTATTAAGAAGAATTTCTCCTTCCACGTCACTACAACTTTGGATTCGCTTTGTTCTCAACTACTACCAGTGGCTCACAAATGGAGGGAATTTTCTGCCTAAGGACCAAGTTAAAGTGGCTTCTTACTTTGCTGTTAAAAACCTTAGAAATTTATGAATGAATGTGATGGAATTGTTCACCAATATTCAATGAAGTGCTAGGTCAATTAATATTGAACTAAATGTGGGACTACTCCAATATCATTTTTAAATAGCATCAACTACATTTGTGTGTGTATCAGTAAAAAGGTTTAAAAATATCTCAAATTTGTAAGATAATTCCAGTTGTAGGGAACTACTATTTACTACTATTGGCGGCATCTGAGAAAGGTGAAGTAAAGGGGAATTTACCATTTTCTGTGAAAAAAACAAAACTTCAGACATGAAATATGGTTCTTGGATATTAGACCCCAGTCAGACCAAGACAGCAACTCCTACATCGGGAGAACAAACGTCAGAACTGGAACTGACTGAAATATTTCAAGGCTGGATGAGCGGAGAAGCCAGGCGGATTCCAGCAGCCTTTCTACTATGAGAAGACAAAAGTCCATGTCCGGATGCCCACGGAGACTCACATTTACAGAGCACAGAGAAGAAAGCTAGGTCTCTGGAAAGCTCCAGGTGCTTCCTACTCTCAGTTTTTCAGCTGAGAACTGATCCGCCCACAACCATGAGGAAACTGTCCAACGCCAGAGGAAAAAAAAAATCACAGAATAGAAGCATGCATGCAGCTTATACTGGGAATGGAAGAGTTTGTGCTCTCGGTGCACAGATATAACAAAGCTTAAAAACAGACTTCAGATCTCAAAAGGTTCAAGCTGTATCCAGAACAGAGTTTTAAAATATAAAAATATTTACATTTGTGCTTATACCCAACCAGATAAACTCCAAAATATCTACCATTTAGTCAAAAATTACAGGGCAAATGAAGAAGCAGGAAGTCAAACCAGTCAGCAGACTCATGGCACAGATGCAGAAACAGGAGACGGGGCCATTAAAACAGTTGTTACAACTATATTCAACACAATTGAGAAGGCAGAGGAAAAGCTGAGAATGTTGAATAGGTTTGTAGAAGACACACGGAGAATTCTGAAATAAAACATCTGAAGATTAAAGATTTCACATAATTCTTAATTCCAAGATGGAAAAATATGCTTGGCAGAATTATCAACAGGTTAGATATGTCACAAAAAAAATGTAGTGCATATGTAGACATACCATTAAAAACTATTCCAGGGCCTGAGAGATGGTTCAGGGGTTAGGAACACTGGTTGTTCTTCCAAAGGATCTGGGTTCGATTCCCAGCACCCACATGGCAGCTCAGAACTGTCTGTAACTCCACTTCCAAGAGATTTGATCTGACACCGTCACACCAGTGCACATAAAATAAAGTAAAAAACAAAACAACACAAACTATTCTAGTCATCACATTACTAAGCCAGCACAATCCATAACTATAGTCTAAATATTGGTCCTCATACCCACAGATAAGTGTAGTCCTTACCCCACATCAAGGGAACTTCTCTTTGCAACAGATGGAGACCATTACAGAAAACCACAACCAATCAAAATGCAGAGCTGGGGAGTCTGGTCCCATTGGATACATCTACGGCACAAGTCCTGCACCCAAGGCTCAGGGAACATTTCAAAAGACGGGGTGGAAAACTTGTAAGAGTCAGAGAGAGGATCAGGGAGTTTGTTGTGAGACTGTGTCTCCTAGTGATGTCGGAAGCCCAGTAAGTCTCACTAACTCGACTTTAACCATGAGCTGGACACACATGCTAAAGAGGATATGGGAAAGACCACAAGGCTTCAACCCTCCACAAAGAACTACAGGATACCGAGGAATGCCGGGAGCAGGAGAATTATTCTTCCCTAGGGAAGAGCGCACCAATTAGTTATCCAATACCAAATGACCAGACCTGAAAACATACTTACAAGTAACATTATACAGACTGAGCAGGTTATATTTAGGAATGTATATGTCTATATACCATATACATACACATCTTTGTATATAATGACAGTTAATGAACAAACCACTGCATATGAAAGGCCTGCTGGCTTTCAAGGATTCCAGAAAATCTCCTGTTTCCATGTCCTGTTTTATCACAAGAGCAGTGGGGTGACAGATACACCTTCTTAGGGCACGCATAAAGGTCCTCACACTTACACAGCACAAGCTTTACCCATACATCCCCTCAGCCCAATTTCCAGAACCTTTATAGTTTTGGGAAACTACATAGGAACGTGACATAGGAATAATCACACTATGTGGCTCATGCATATTAACAGTTATCTCAGAAAAAGATGCAGACACAAATTAGGGGTTCACTTTAAAGAACTCAACATTTTCATTCTGGAGAAATCAGGCTTCAATTTGTAGGCATGAGATTTCAGCTAGAAGTCTCGTTTTGTTTTTAGCTCAGGCCTTGCATTGAGCTTCTCTGTGGTTTAGGAATATAGAAATATGACTTTACCTGGGAGGCTAACTGGCAGTGTAGCGGTGCCGGGAGAGACCATGAAGGTTGTTACTAAGCAATAACAATGTAAGTGAAAATAACAAATGGGTGAAATGAACATCTGTGGGTCAAATTGCTCAAGGCTAGTTAGGGGACCAGGAGCACAAAGGATGACTCTGACCTAAGGAAGATGACAGCCATCCCAGACTTGGGGTGTGGGAGGGACCAGGGAAGACAATAAAATGGGTCCTGGTCAGGTGACACTACAAGTTCTGATGGCCTGGTCGTGGGAGATGCTTCTCCTCTGCAGACGGTTTTGAAGCCATATAGAGAGGTCAAAATAAAGACAGTGCAAGTGGCCGGTGTCCACAGCAGATAGGACACACAAATGGAATACACACTCTGATAGTCTTACTTAAACTTAGGTGTATTAGTTCTAAGTTTCCTGAAGAACAGAAAAGAACAACTCCATGCAGTTCAGTTTTCATCCCCTGTAGGAAAACTGTAGCCAGAACACCGTTTTCCCTCTTTAATGACTAGTTCTTCTGTGTCCCGTTAGGTTTTTAAAGAGACTCAAACTTCCTCCTACCAACTCCCGAGACATTATCAATTAACCACACACAGCCCATCGAACACAGCAGAGCTGTAATTAAACCAAATTGCCACGTAGTAGCTTTCATTACACAATGACACAGTTTTTGTTAGGACCATAGAGAGAGTTTAATTACACGTCTAGACACCTCCTGAAGGCAGAGTAGCAGTATTATCTTTGGATCTTTAAAGGAGAACTTGAGCTGTTGATGGCTGCATTCTTAAGAGATACGTGATAAGGTATATTTAGGGGATCTATCAGTTTCTTTTTAAATTCTACATTCTACTTTAATGCATACTTATTAATCTAGGAATCGCTTGTGTATCTGGAATAAAAAGGGTTTTGAAGGGAAATGTACACATTTCCACTTCTTTTCCTATGTGATTTACCTTTCATTTGTAGCCAAATAATTTTTTTTAACTCTGATGTATCCCAATGTCAACTCCTTCTTTTTCTTTGTCCTTTTTCTTGTGTGTGTGCTGCGAATGCACGCATGTATTCTTGCGTCATGTGTTTGGAGGTCAAAGGACAATCTCAGATCCCAGCCCATCATTGACTTTGCTTGAGAGGTCTCTTGTTCTGTTTGCCTGCTCCAGGCTAGCTGGCCGGGCTTCCCAGAATTCTCACATCTCTACCTCCCATCTTGCCAGAGGAGCGATGGGATTATGGACATCCACGGTGCCAAGCTTTCTGAGGATCCTAACTCAGCTCCTTACACTTGTGTAGCACACTCTTGACCTACCCATTGTGCCACTCCCCAGCCTCATCCTTTTCAGCATAGAAAGCATGTCCTGTTGTGTCAGATACCCTTGTCTTCAATACCCTTCCTCCGCCTTTGAGCGGAAGCTGCCTGTCCCCTGAGACTGGGGTGTTTTCTCCCATCCCCAGCCCTGCCGTGTGCCTCTCGGGTCCCAAGTCTGTACAGATGTTTCCTCTGTGCCCACTCTGGATATTGTGTTTCTCGTACTAAAACTTGCTTGCTGTTTATTGCTTTGTAACTGCCGACCGTATTTTTGCGCCTTGACCCACACTATGCATAATTTTTTAATACAACATCTCATTGCCCAAACATTTCTATAGCCTCTAGCCTGGAATCTCCTCTTTCCTCAAGCCTGGCATCCTACAGTGAAAATGAGAAAATGTATTGCTCACACGTGCATCCCTTTTAAACATCCTCAGCATCCCCTAGGGAAGCTGCCTCACAGCATGCACTTGTTCTAATCCTGCAGACAAATGAGTTTTATATGCTGTTCATTTGTTGACGACATATATATGCCACTTCATTTTTCTTTATAGGCTTATATTGGTTTATAGGCTTATATTCTGTCGACATAAGATTTGTGTCTTTAAAACTGGGCCTGTTTACCATTGCTTTCTTGTACGATAGTTATTTAAAGTGAGAATGATCCATTTAATGATTGCTGTCAAAAGAAATAAGTGTTTCATTAAAATTTAACTAAGTGAATGTTTTTAGATTTTGAGTTGAATTTGGGGGAAATGGTGTAGATAAAACCATTGTCATAGAACAGATTTTTTAGACATACATTTACTAAAATGTTATGGCATACATAAGTGTTTGAGCATATTGGAAAGAGAATGCTTCCCTGCCTACCCATGCTCACCCACTCTGGTAAGCCAGGAGACTCATTCCACAGCCAGAGTGAGAATTAGAGTTTGAGTGTTCTTTATTGCCTCTTCTTTTGTTGACCACTTAGCTGGACATCCCAGATTTCCCCAACCAGCAGCATCCAGAACTCTCCTCTCTGCCAGCACCCCAGTACCAAGGAGAATAAATGACAGCTCCCTTGAGCTTTGTTGGAGAATAGTTTGAAGGGAATAAATTGGGGTAATGACATGAAGAAATTGGACCATGTGGGAAATATTTTGGAATTAAAATAGGCAGAACTTAGTTATGAATTTGATAGAGACAGATGAAACATGAGAGGCTCAGTCTCTGAGTTCCCCGAGGGCCTCCCTCATACTAGGAAGGCACTCTACCACTAATACACACCCCACCCCCAGCACGCGTAAGCTTTCCATTCATCTGTATACTCTAAGCATAGTTTCCTTTGTGATATGTATTTTAAAAATCCTAATGTATGCTGTTGAGCCATAAGATTATGGTAGATCTGAAAACATCAGATAGAGACATCAGAACCATAAAGAAAATTACACAACTGTTACTTCATTATTTTCCCTGTGTAGTACCTGCACGAAAATGGGATCGTCCATCGTGATCTCAAACCAGAGAATCTTCTCTATGCAACTCCAGCCCCAGATGCACCTCTCAAAATCGGTAAGAAGGTTTTCTAATCTCTCATGACCCATTTTCCCAGAGCAGAAGACATTTGTTCTGTGGAATTTTAAATTTTGTTCTATCCAGGATTGCCTCTGCCCAGTTTCCTCAAATACTTGGCATCTGTGAGTAATAATGCATTGTTTGTTAGTTTATCCCCTTTTCTGGACTGTTCATCTGATGCTATGTTCTAGAATTCCCTGGGCCATTGATGGACACTCAAATGAGTCCCAGTTTGGTGTTTAGTGATGATGAGGACCTCAAAAGATAACCTTGTGTTTTGTAAATAAATTTATAGTGAAAAGGTGACCTGTGTTTTGTTTCTTAGCTTTGAATTGACAAATTATTTGGAGCTTAATCTTATATGATGAAAAACTTTAATACAAAAATACTTGGTATAAATTAGTGAATGTTGACTCTGAATCTCTTGTTTATATTAGCAGAGAAAACTCAAAGATCATATTTCCAAATTGTTCTCTACAGGATGCTGTTGCCTAATCAATGAAAAATTCCCTGTTGTGTATGTGTGTTTGTGGAGAACATAGTTCTACACAGGGTCTGTGGTTGGTCAAATAAGTTAGAAAATGCCAAATGACATAATATTTTTACTTCTGCATTGCCTCATAGAACCTTCAAAATGCTAATGTGTAGACCAACAAATGATTCACACTACAAGACTTTGTCAAACTATTGACTCTAGAAATCCACCCCATATTCAGAAAAACTATAAAGATGGACTTTGGGCAATTCTCATCTATCCATTGAAATCAGCCCATTAGGAGAAAATACATTTTATATCCCATATACTTGATAAAGCAAATTTTCATTTCCAAAGACGATTGTGAGTTGTTAAGAGATGAAGTCTCCTGGGCAGAATCTGTAAAAAAGCTGCTGCAGGTTGTTAGACTTCCTGGGCTTTCCTTCAGAGCTAAGCTAGTGTGTTCACTGCATTTACAAGTGTTAACACCTCTGAAAGTTAAGTTGTTCTACTGGGGAGGAGCTCAGGCAGCAGAGTATGCACCAGGAGAGCAAGAAGCCAAAGAAGCAGCCCCCAAAACCCTGCTGGGCAGCCAGCTCACTCAGTTAATCACTCCTGAAAGACAGTGGACAGCAGGGAGTTTCCATTTCCTTTGACTTCACTTTCAAAGATTTGATCCTTAAAGAGATCTCTTTAGATGGATGGATAGATACTAATTTGGGCAGGAAAGCCTTTCTTTCTGAATGGCTGCCTGTTGTGCTCAGTGATGCGGTCAGGCACCTCGTGGAAATGTAGGTGTATCTTTGAAGTCTAAAATGGCATCTGTTCTGCACCTGCCTCCCTTGAAGACTGGTCTGGAGCAGCTTTCTGACATGCTTGAAAGAGAAGTCACTGAGCCATAGGTCAATTGTAGCAACTTGGATAATATTTTACTTAGGTAATATACAGAGAAATAAATAGGAAGAATTTGGGCTGCCCCAAAAAGCCTTTATTCATTCTATGAGCATAATTATTATCTGACAGACATTCGGAACTGATGTTATTTATTTTCAATCAAATAAGCTTTTGACATTTCTGTTTATTCCATGTCATCTATGAAAATTCTGTATTTTATTCCACCGGTGAATTAAAGATTCTGAATTATATCACTAAGCCTATACGCTTTCTGGGAGTTAGTGGGAATTCTTATTAGAAGCATCACAGTTACAATTCTTAAGAAAATGTTAATGTTTTTGAGATTTAAAGAAAAATCAAGCATTATAAATTATTTGTATTTATGAGTCATGTTTTTCCAAGTTAAAGAAATGATTGAATTATTAATTTTTAGTTTCAGAAAAGTGACTTGCTTCCACCCACATCCACCCACCATCAGATCCGAAGTAAACAAATACATAGTTTTGTTTTTGAAAAGCAGAAGTGCTTATAAAAGCTGCGAAATGTCTTGGCACACTCAATTCTTCTCTTGTTTTTCTAGCCGATTTTGGACTTTCTAAAATTGTGGAACACCAAGTGCTCATGAAGACAGTCTGTGGAACCCCAGGGTACTGCGGTATGCTCTTTAATGCTGACATTTTACCTTTATTGAAATCTATTTTTACCTAATGACCTGATTTTACTTTAATTCCCAAGGTCTCTCTGTATTTATGTTTTAATGTGGTCATTAACTGGCTTGGCCTTGGTCAAGGCATGACTAAGGTGTATAGAAATGATACTGGGGTCACCTTTTGTCTTTCCTGTGGGACCCAGTAATGTGGGATGTAGGACACCTGTGTCAGAGTACTTGTTGGGCCACAGCCACTCTAGGAGACTCACTTGCAGGAAAGACAGCCAGTGGAGAGCAGGGCAGGGGAACAGCAGGGCGTTTGGTTGCAATTAAAGCCGCTGGCCCTTCCTAACTTTCTTTGCTTTTCCTTAGGAGGGTGGGAGGAGAGTGGCTGCATTAATTTAAATGGCAAACAAGACAATGAGAAGGAGGCAGCTGCTTTTGTTAGCCAGAGCACACAGGCAAAATAGCCTGGCTGTGGGTCTGGCCATTCAGCCCTATGGAGAGAAAATGACATAAAATATATAAAATGGAAAAATAGATTGATTTCCAGTCTTCCCCAAAACTGAGAAAAAACATTCCACCGCAGTCCGTCTCTGCATCCCCCATAGCAGTTTCACAGTCTATAGAAGGGGCACAACAGAGCTAGGGAATAGGCATATGTAGATTCCAGCTGTGGATCTCAACAGTCAGACTGAGTGACATCTTCCTCCTGAGAGTGGCCAAGGCTTGGAGAGAGATGCTGACCCTGACCTTGGCATGATACAATACTTCTTGTAGGGAACTGCAACTGAAAAAGACAATTATAAGAAAACCCCTATTTGAAGCTATATGGCATACATTAATTAGGTTATCCATGGAACTGTCTAGCTGGGTTTCCCAAGGAAAGTCTTCCAGCCACCCTTGAGGTGGACAGTGCTAATGCCCCTCCCTCCTCTTGCCCCTCCCTCCTAATACCCCTCCCTTCTCTTGCCTCATGGCCCAGGATGAGTGGAAGACACCCTGTGTAGAGTCCTCAGTTCACAGATAGATAAAAAGCTTTTGATCCATACTAGCATGAACCACCCTGTCCTTTTTATAACTAAATTAAGATAGCAATAACCAAACCAGAAATAAAACAGCTTGCAGACATTATCAAGTGTTCCTAAAGTTGGTGGTCAACAAATACTCAACAAATCAACTAAAAAGTTGACTCTAGGCAAAAAGAAATAAAACTTGAAGTCATCACTTGAAAGATGCGTCAACAAAGCATCAGAATCTCTTCACATAGTACTCCTTTCATGCATCTCTTCAGCAAACACTTATTAATTTCCTGCAGTATACGCAGGTCACTGCCTCACACAGGAACAGGGTATCCTGCACTCACTCTACTGGAGAACCTAACAGGCCCTAGAGGAGCAGGCTCATAGACCCATAAGCCATAGTGCCCAGGAACGCTGTGCGCATATCCTGTAAATCTGTGCAAAAGCCACCATGGAAACACGAAGGAGGAAGTGTGTGGAGTTACTGGACATTTTCTTCTATGGCATCTGTATTTATAGACAGCCTTCTTTCTTAGAACCAAACAGAAAATGACATAATTGACTCATTTGAATACTTTTTAATACACAGAGATGAGATTGGAAAAGTATAGCAAAGTATTCTTTGAAGCAAATGTATGTTGAAGTGTCCAGAATTTTAGTTCTGAATAACTCTCACATTAATTTTTTTAACATTCTAATTTTACTAAGGACCAAAAAGTTCAAGTATCTTTCCCCAAGAGCCCACATTTCATTGTTAGTGGCTCAAACCTAAGAATTCAAAGCCAATGTAGTGGATGTCCCCTTTAAAAATCAATGCAGATAAATCCATATATTATTTCTTTTATTATACAATGACTTGGCTTGTTTTTGTTTTGAGATAAGGTCTTGCTCTGTAGAGTAGGCTGGCCTCCAGCTCACTATGTTGTCCATGCTAGCCTCAAACTTATGCTAAATCTCCTGTCTCAGCCTCCCAGATATTCCAGGTGAGCACCACCACATGCAGTGTAACTGCATGAAACCTCAGATATACCACCTTGTTACTGTAGGAAGCAAAAGTCAAAATACACATGGTCAGAATTAATAGTGCCTGGATATCCCTTCTCTGTCTCCATGTTCATATACACATATTACAATTTTTCTTTTAATGAAGTGGTTTTCCTGGTGGATTTTAAAAAATATTTCCTTACAATTTTATTTTTCATAAATACATAGCACAGAATTAGGTGCTTATCTTACCATTAAACGTTTATATTGTGCCAAGTATTCTTGTTCTGGATCATATGGCTTCTGAAGTTGAGTAGCATGCTGGTTAATAGTAAGTTCAGAAAACTTAACAAAACTGTGGCTTAGCATCCAAAGGCACAGGACACCTCCTGCTTGACAGGAAATGGACCTGTGAAGTCTCAACAATACGGTTGTCTGGGTAAGAGTGGCATAAAGACAACACAGTTGTCATGCCACTGTGGACAGGGAAATTCCACATGGTCTCACCCCTGTATGAGGGGCTTCAGATGTTCAATGACTGCTGAGAGCGGGAGAATAATTTTCTTCCAAGGATGGCATCCTGTGTATGGTCCCATCCCAAGTGTATATCTAAGCAGTGCTAAATGGACCCGTGTATATATAAGCAATGCTAAATGGACTCGGTAGCTTTTATACACATGTTCTCAATAATAATTAAAGAGATAATGAACTTGTGAGGGGAAGTGGGAAATGGTGTGGGGTGGAGGGAGGAAGGGGGTAGGAGGGAAGTGATGTAGATGCAGTGCTCATGTAGAAAGCTCACACAAAACCCTTTTTTAAAAAAGTAGTTAGTTATGGCTTAGACAAGGTAGAGGATGGTATTCTCACGTTCAGAGTCTAAAGATAAGCAATCCCGAGGGCTTGCACAACTATGGCTGTGGGAGTGCTGCTGATCTCAGCGTCAGGGACTCAGACCTTGTTCCACAGTCCAAGTTGGCTGCTTTAAATCTGTCATCATTTCTGTGTTCTGTACAGCAGGATGGGGAGAAGACCAAAAAACAATTACATTCACAATGTCCAGTCCATTTGTCTTTGGCAAATTCAGAGAAAACACTCCATTATCTATCCTTTCTTGATGAGTCCAAAGTTTTGTACCTAATTTACTTTTTATCATAACTAAGGAAATTAACTTTAACTATCTACTCTTCAACACTGTCAGAGACCCAAGAGGGATATACTATTACCTGAATAAACAGGAAGTGCAGAGCACACAACTTCCAAAACATAGAAATGACAGAGACATCTGGCTCTCTGGACAGTCACCCCAAGGTTCTTATGCAACAGGCTTGGAATATATGACAGAATTTTTTGTGAAGCAGGAAACTTTGAAGGACGGTCCTATTTTGTCTTGGCAATGTCCGGCAGTTGTCCTCTTTTGTATCCTGTTTGTCCAATTTGGACAGCATACTGTCAGCAATTGAAGCAAGGGCAATTCCTTGTCCAAATGGCTGGCTTTGCCACATTGAAGGCAAACCTCATATGGAGGTTCTTTAATG
>CABHPH010160367.1:22311-39510 GCA_902168325.1 Peromyscus nudipes | reverse complement strand
ACTCTCACTCTCTCTCTATCTACACACACACACACACACACACACACACACACACGTGTGTAGTATCACAACATAGAACTTTTCAATTTCCCTAGATTGGCTGATCAGCAAGCCCATGGGATCTACCTATCTCTCTCTCCCAAGAGCTGGATTGCAAATGTAACACCAAGTTTTTAATGAGAGTTTTGGGGATTGACCCCAGGTCCTCGTGCTGGCGTAGTAAGTACTTTACTGACTGAGCTATTTCTCAAGCTCAACACTGAGAATCTTTGAAACACCACAAACAAAAATGATTCATCTCTGCAAACAGTTGCCTCATTCATCTTTCTAGCAGTGAAAGGGGTGAATATTCACTTACTCATTTTGGGAATATGAAACTAAGAATAAAAAAGATAAGGTCACCATTCTTAAGTTTCATTATAAATCTGGCAATCTATGCCTATGTGGTGGCAAACCTTTGTTGTAAAATAACTGGATCTGGAATAAAAAATAAAGCACAGGTTGCCAGACATTCCTCTGAGGGATTTTCTTCATCAGATTACGTAAAGCAGAAAGACCCACTCTAAATCTGGATGGCACATTTGGTGGCAGCCCAGATAAAAGAACATGAAGGAAGGAAACTTTTATTTTTGCCTGCTTGCCCTTATTCTCTCTGGCAAGTTAATCTGTCCAGTTGCTGTGGTAACTCCTTCACTGATACTAGAGCCAATTTCTTTATCATTCCAATGTGGAATGAAGAACAACATATCTCCAGGTTCTTCCAGGCCTCCAGCCTCATAGTCTGAGCAACTATCAGACTCCTGGCTCCCAATCATGAACTATCCATTGTTAGACCACCCTAACCCCATAACCACATTCTATATCCAATCTAATAAATCACATATATATCTTTCTATCTGATCTGTTCTTGTCTAATACTATCTCTAACTCCTAACCTGAATAAATACATACTATATTTCAAAATTTGTTTAGTAATAAGTATAAAAAACAACTTGAAAAATGCTTTCACCATATTCTTCCTTTTTATTTTGTTGAGTATTCCTATTTGCCATTTGGGCCATCTTCTCACAACTGTAACACACAGGTTAACCAACTCATGGGTATTCCTACTGAGAATCTTGCTCTTTATTCAGCTGCATGCTTCTATAGAAAAGCTGAAGCGCTGGGCGTTGGTGGCGCACACCTTTAATCCCAGCACTCGGGAGGCAGAGCCAGGCGGATCTCTGTGAGTTCGAGGCCAGCCTGGGCTACCAAGTGAGTTCCAGGAAAAGGCGCAAAGCTACACAGAGAAACCCTGTCTCGAAAAAAACAAAAAAAAAAAAAGAAAGAAAGAAAAGCTGAAGAAAGACAACGGACCTAGAACAAGTGCAAACGGGTACCTGTAACCTCAGTAAACAAAATTACCACTATGATTTGTCCATTCATTCACCCAGCCTATGGTAGCATGCCAGCCTAAAAGCTCAAATAATGTACCCATATTTCATATTGCATTCTGAATGTCTCTGTGTATGTATGAGTGACAGTGTGTGTGTGTGTGTATGTGTGTGTGTGTGTGTGTGTGTGTGTGTGGTTATATTAGTACGCATGTACATGCTTGTGTGAGAGTGGTGTGGCCACAGCACACATGTGAAGATCAAAGTATAACATTCAGGAGTCAATTCTTTCCTGTCACTTTCTTTTGAGGCAATCTCTCTTTGTTTCTACGAATTCACCAGATGTACTCTGAGTTAGCTTGAATTTGAGCTTCATGGCAATTTTCCTTCCTGTCTACACCTTCCACCTTGCTGTAGGAGTTCTAGATTTAGAAATGTCCACCACTGTGTCTTGTTGGTTTGTTTATTTTAAGTGTGTATTCCAGGTATTGAGCTTTTGAAATTATGTCTTGTGTGGCAAGTACTCTTCTCCAGTTACCCACTTTATAGTCCCTTCATATGTCATTCCTAATGCTATGTTGTTGGTTATGAAATAAAAAATAGTCACAACTATGAAAGTATGTAAGAATAAACTGGCAAAGGAACAATCTAACATTCCATCTTAATTAATGAGAGAAAAGATATTTGTTTTGACATATAAACATATATTTATTTAAATAGAGTTTATCATTTCTCTTAAGTTATAGTCATTCATCTGACCAAATCCCAATTGCGCTGAGCTTTCTTGACTTTCTTTTTCTCGTGGTATAAGGATTGGACTGACAGTTCTGCAAGTGGAAGGTGCGTGTTCTACACCTCTGGACTGGGGGATGTGCTCTCCCTACAGAGGACCTCTTCCTCAGTTAAACCTGCCCTTTTCCCTATTAGTCTCAATTTAGTTTTAAGGGCAAAATTTTTGTTTTGTTTTGATGTTTGGTTTTTTGAGACAGGGTTTCTTTGTGTAATCCTGGCTATCCTGGAACATGCTTTGTAGAACAGGCTGGCCTCTAACTGACAGAGATCAACCTGTCTCTGCCTCCTGAGTTCTGAATTTAAAAAGGTGTACTACTATAGCATGAATCTTTGAAGGTCTTATTAATAAAAACAAACCTGGAGCTGGGTATTGGGGTGGATGGTGGAAGATCAGAGAAGCAGAACAAGCCACAGCCACCTCACCTTGCCAGTTCCTCAGCTGATTTTGTTTCCTAAGACTGGAAGCCTCTGTGTCCTCATCCGAATTGATCTCAGCTGACTGCTGCTAAAAGCCTAAAAGCTTAATGACCTAGTTCCTGGTTTTCATGCCTTATATACCTTTCTGCTTTCTGCCATTACTTCCTGGGATTAAAGGCGTGAGTCACCATGTCTGGCTATTTTCAGTGTGGCTTTGAACTCACAAAGATCCATGCCTCCAGAAGGCTAGGATTAAAGGTGTGAGTGCCACCATTTTCTGGCCTCTATGTCTGTCTAGTGGCTGTTCTGTTCTCTGATCCCAGATAAATTTATTAGGGTGCATGATATATTGGGGAACACAATATCACCACATACTACCACTGCCCAGCTAAGATTTTTAAGAGGTCCCATTTTTGTTATTTGAGAATTTCATATACAAATACATACATATATATGTATGTATACATACATAAAATCAAATCAACCCCACTTTCCTCCTCTCCTGCTACTTTCATAACACCTGTGAGGATTTGAATGTGACATCTCATTTTATATGCTCAGGCATTAGGACACTTGGTCCCCAGTTAGTGGTACTGTTTGCAGAGGCTTAGGAAGTTTGATCCTGCTGCAGAAAATACATCACTGATGGTAGACTTTGAAAATCTATATCTCCCCCTACTTCCTATTTGCACGCCTGGATTTGTTCTTGGGGTTGGCCATGTGACATTTCAGCTCCTTGCTCCTGCCACCATGCCTACCACTTGCTGCTATGCCTCTCTGACATGATGGACTCGTACACCTTTGAAACTGTAAGGGAAAATTAACTCTTCTAAGTTGCTGAGTTCATAGTAGTTTACCATAGCAACAAGAAAGTACATAATATCCAATTTATACACCACTTCTTCCCAACAACATGTTTTCTTTGGAAAACTCCTGAGTCCACTTAGTGACACCAGTATGTGCATGGGCCATTCACTGGAACATGGGCAGCCTACCAGGAGCTACATCCCTGAAGAAAACTGACTCTCTTTCCATAAGCAGCCATCAATCACCAATAGCTCCTCAGCAAGGAGTGAGACTTCATAAACCCTTGATGTGAAAATTTGAGAATAATTTCTTATGGAAATATTATTTAATCATTCTCTATTATTTGAAATTCACACTAGGTGCAAGAATTTCTTGAAAGCTTGGTGTCTTCTCTCTAACCCTCAAGTACATGTGCTCCAGACTAACTGTATTTAATGACTACAAGTAGGAGTTATTTCACATTTCAAGGTCGGTTCATCTTGTTTTTGAGACAGGGTCTCTCATTGTCCTGCAACTTGCTGGTCATAAAGCCTCAAGGATCAGCCTGTCTATACCTCAGCAGTGTCTGGGTCTGCAAGAATGACCTACCACACCTATTGGATTGAAATTCATGATAAACAGTTTACTCACTAAGTTATCACCAGTCTTCCTCATTTGTAATACTTATGACAAATCATGTGATGCCAAACTCCATAGCATAGAGGAATAGGCCATTGCTTTCTGCAGTACTGACATTTAAGCAAGTATACTGTGGAAGACCATACTAAACTTCCTTTTTGGGGAACATTTCCATGCCAAATGTTAAGTCACTATTGTACTGAAAGGGAAAAATTAGTAGCCATCGTGAGAGATGCTCCCCCCAACCTGCTTCCTCTAAAGGTATTTGCTAACCATCAGTTTTAGAATCTCAATGCTGGGGAGGCAGAGACAGGATGATCCTTGGACTTGCTGGCCATTCAGTCTAACTGAAACAATGAACTTCAGGTTCAGCAAAAGAGCCTGTCTCATAAAATAAGGTGTAGAAGAGACTGATGAAGACAACAAATGTTGACCTTTGGCCTTCACAAACGTTAGTTCATATGCACCCATACTTGAAGCAATTATGCAAATAAACATATACATATGCAAACATACGTACAAATAAGCATTTTAGTAAATATGCAACTGTTCTTGTTGGTGAAACAGGTTATATCTTCCATCTTTATTTGCAAAGAAGAATATTGATGTTCACAGGAAATGTCTGTAGTAACATCCATATCACAGATAACTTGTAGACTCAAGAAACCCCCATTTAAACACATGTCTAAAACATCTGTGAGCCTGTGAAATGGCTTAGTGTGTCAAGGTGCTTACCACCATTTCTGGCAATCTGAGATCTATCACCAGGAGCCATGTGGTAGAAGAAGAGAACCGACTTCTGCAAGTTGTCATCTGACTTCCAGACATATGACAACACACACACACACACACACACACACACTCCTTGAATCATATTAGCAGCACATTTTGTGTTCAGTTGCTAAAAACAAATATCTCCTTAGGCTTTCTTTCACTATTTGGATGCTTAGTTGGGTGGGGTCTTGCCCTGGGGGCATCCATCCCATTGTTCTAGTGCAGAGCAAGAGGTCTTTTCTTAACTCCTTGATAATCAGTCTCTCCTTCAGCACAAACCTCGGCTGCTACAATGAGTTTCCAATTCTTTTTGTCTCCAAATTTTACATTTTGTATTTCTTTCTGCCCCTCTGACTGTTTTCACTGTAGATCTGCATAAGAGAAATCAGCAATACAAAAGCTATGCTGTTTTAAAATTTTCTCCGTTCAAGAAATTAGCCCATTACTTTTAAATTTAGACTCAAATTAAACTCTCTGTAATAGGCAGAAGGCAACTGTTAGTTGCAAAGTGGGCCCCCAAAATGGTAGTGCCACTAACAATGTCCTAAATGTCATTTGGGACGCAGCTCAGGCTAGACTTGAATTGAGCAAACAAAAAGAGGACTAATTGATAAACAAAAGCCTAAACTAAGCATTCCTCAAAAACCTTGTGAGGCATCAATAGATTCTACATGGAGCTTACTACAGGCATAGCAATACTGGCCACTGGGCAAAGAAATGTGCCACCCATGTCTTCACTGGAGCAAGGACCCCATTCAAGCTGTGGATATGCAGGACACTGGAGGGTCACCTGCTCCTCTTTGCCTCACCGTAGTAGGTAATTCCCTCCAAGTTCCTCATAAGAAAATCTTTCTTAACTTCTCTTCTCTGATGGCCTAAGACTGACATGGCCCTGGGATCACAGATCCAACAAAACCATCAATGTTTTAACAAGGAGGAATCCAGATTAACTGTCCAAATAGTGGATAAGTCTCTGTCTTCTTTAATTGATATGGAGGTGGCTTGGTCCATAATTCTGCTTACTGTGGTAAATTTTCTCCTCCTCACATATCTTTGATGGGCACTAATGGCTGGGCCCACCTTGTCCCAAGCCCTATCTGATAATTTAGCAACTCTGTCACTTGCTGCTATGGCATCAAGCTAGCCTCAGCCACCATCTTACCAGAGGCTTCCTGGTCAGTTCATATACAACAATGACCAAAAAAAAAATGTTTTCACCTTGAAAATATTCTGGCTTTATAGACATTATGCAGAGTAAGAGACCTTGGAACACTCAGCCCTAAATGGGATGTCTTTATTAAATTCCTGTACTCAGAGCTCAGGGTACCCCATAGAAGTAGCAGAGAGAATGTTGGAGCCAGAGAGGATGGAGAATACTAAAAAAAAAAAAAAGCCCTCTAAATCAACATGAAAAAACTTACATGAACATAAAGAGATTAATCAACATGCACAGGGCCTGCACAGACCTACACCATGTCTTCTGTGTGCATATTATGGCTTCCAGTTTAGTGTTTTTATGGGATTCCTGTGTTTACAAATATGTGTGTCTAGGATTCTTCTGCCTTTTCGTTGGGCTCTTTTCCTTTTGTTTGTCTTATCCAACACGTGTGTGTGTGTGTGTGTGTGTGTGTGTCTACATGTAGTCATGTCCATATGTAGGACCCTTGCTGGAGTATTGGGAGCTAATGGCATGAAGTATACTTGATAGAGGAAACTTTCCCTCTGTGACATGGAGTAAAAGACTGAGAACAAGGAACCTACATCACAAAATTTGAGAGACTGCCCCAAAGACATAAGGAAATGTAACCAAACTCTACCTCCTAAACATTCTACCAGCTGCCAACAATTTTACTCTGGGAACCAAGCTTGGGATATATGAACATTGGAGGATACCCAAAGCTCAAACTATAGCATGTACTTGATTGAGTGCAGAATTGCCAGATTATAATTAATGCATAAATTAAGATGGGATCAATATTTAGTTGATTATTTGTATTCTCAAATGAACTGAAAACCAGTGTCCTGACAAATGGATCATGTGCCCAAGTTGATTTTAGCTTATTTTTCTTGTGGAAGACCTTAAAATAGTTCAAATTATCTCTAAGCTAGTAACATTTCTTAAAAATATGCTCTATCAATGTAATTATATTTTGATTCTTTCACAATAAAGGTTTTGATACTTGCTACAGTTTCAATGAGCCTCAAAAAAATACTAAGTGGCAGACTCCAGAAAGAAATATTGCATATTCTACATAAATTTTAAGACAAATATTTCAGTTTCCTTCTTTAAAAGAATTTTTATGAGCATTATGTTGAAACAATAGACTGACATGTGGATGTGACACCTTTACAAAAATATGGATATACTCTTTATATATTTAATTTTATTGTGTACTTAGGTATGTAATTTTTGAAACATAAGTAGAATTCTTATCTTTCGATTCCTTCTTAGGGATTAGATATTTTGTGTGTGATTGAGGGATTATTCTGTTTTTCAATTGACTATATATAAAACATGAAAATTGTATATTAACATTTTCTCCACAATCTTCCAGCTTTGGCTTATCCATATGAAGATGATTCCTGACCTTCTGTGAAAATGGTACAACATAGTAGAAATTCCAGTAGTCTGCCTTTCACATACCCTTGAGCTGTGGTTCTCTGTCTCCCCCAAATCGGGCCACATTTTTTGAAATCTCTTTCAAGGTCACTTTCTCTTTTCCTATTGTTTTTAATCACCAATTTTTTTCTGGTATGGTTGACAGTTTATTTGTAGATATAATACTAATGAATAAAAAAAGCAAATACTAACATCGGCATGTTGAACATGGAAGAAAGATATAATGAGTGCTGAGCAAAGTGCCATTGTGTTTTCTGTCGATATGAAGAAACACCATGACCAGGGAAACTTATAGAAAAAGTAATTCATTGGGGCTCACAGTTTTAGAGGGTCAGTGGTAGGGAACATGACAGCAGGCGGGCAGGCATAGCACTAAAGCAGTAGATGAGAGTTTACGCGTGTGATCCAAAAGCAGTAGGCAAAGTGTGTGGGGGTGGGGGGCAGTAACTGTAGCAGGAATCCTAATTGGTCTTACATAATAAAAACCCAGAGTTAGATATAGGGGTAAATGCTAAAAGACCAGAGAAGGAGAGCAGCCAGTCACTAGTTCTTACCTCTACCGAATCCTCAGCCTTTAAGGGGAGGAGCTCCTGTCTCCTCCCGCCTTATATTTTTCTCTATGCCCAGTCATATCACTTCCTGTCTCTACCTCCCTACTGCTGGAATTAAAGGTGTGAGATCCCAAGTGCTCGAATCAAAGGTGTGTGGCACCACTGCCTGGCTACGTTTTTTGTTTAGACTGGATCCATCTTATGTAGCCCAGGCTGGCTTTGAACTCACAGACATCCATCTGACTCTGCATCCTGAATGCTGGGATTAAAATTGTGTGCCACCACTGCCTGGCCTCTATGGCTAATTAGTGGCTTACCTCTGCACTCTGATCTTTAGGCAAGCTTTATTTGTTAGATCACAAACAAAATAGCACCACAGGTAACTATGGATGATATGGGCTTTTGAACCTCCAAGTCAATTTTCTTGCAATAAGTCCATAGTCATGTTATCACATTTTCAAAAAGTTTGAATCCACTGTGGACACAGAAGAGAGATAGTGAGTGGATGAGAGCATAATCTGTAGCTAGAGTTTTCCTGCCGGGCCCACAGTCAGGACAAATCTCTGTCATCCGCCAGTCCCACAGCCACTCAGACCCAACCAAGTAAACACAGAGACTTATATTGCTTACAAACTGTATGGCCGTGGCAGGCTTTTTGCTAACTGTTTTTACAGCTTAAATTAATCCATTTCTATAAATCTATACCTTGCCACATGGCTTGTGGCTTACCGGCATCTTCACATGCTGTTTGTCATGGTGGCGGCTGGCAGTGTCTCTGGCTCAGCCTTCGACTTCCCAGAATTCTCTCCTCCTTGTCCTGCCTATACTTCTTCCTGCCTGACCACTGGCCAATCAGTGTTTTATTCATTGACCAATAAGCAACATGTTTGACATACAGACCATCCCACAGCAATAATCTGAGGTGAAAATTAGAGAAATGAAGAGTATAGGAATACCAGGCTTGGTATTCTACTATAAAGGAGATTCTGCTGCCTTAAGCCTCAAGTCTGTTGTGATTAGAGTGGTTGAGTAAACCTTAAAACTTTTTTATTCACGTATATGTTTATTTATTTATTCATTTATTTATTTGTTGTTCCATATTGGAAGGGCACTGAGAATGATAACTTTGTGTTTTTCTTGAACTTATCTCCTACACATCAGTGACTGTACAGCATAAAATAAGGTCAAAGCACATGCTAACTTTGCCCTCAACACCAGTATCTTTGGGAACATCAGGATGGATCCATATGACTTAGAATTTTAGAATGAGAAGAAGCTTTGATAATTTTTAGGTCTTTGTTCTTTGCTTTATCTTATATATTTACATTGATGTCTGAGAAAACAGAGAATGCTACATTTATATATGTTGAATTATACAGTAACAATTAGGAGAAAAAGGTATAATAGAAGGTATGGGTAAATGTTTATACTTGTCATTGACTTTCTTTTTTAGCAGGTCCAATCTTAGGGGATAAAGATTCATCACCCTAGGCCCTGATTCTTCACTTTTTATGATTATTTACTGTGGTTGACACAGCTTCATCTGGCATTTAACAGCTTGTAAAGCAGTTTCCATCAAAGCAGAAAGACCTGATTTCAACTTCCACATAAAAACTCAGATGTAGCCTGTAATTCCAGCTCTGGGGATGTAGAGATGTGTGGATCTCTGAAGCTTGCTGGCAAGTCAACTTACCTCAGTTAGCAAATTCTAGGAACAGTGGGAAATTTTGTCTCAAAAATTAACATAGAGAGTGATGGAGAAAGCTACATGAAGTCGACCTGTGATCTGTACATGCGCATACATGCACTTGAATACTTCCACACATGTGAACATCTAAAAATATACCATACATACACATACATGACCACCCACACACATGCATAAACATGAAGAACTCAGAATGACTCCCCTTTTGTCTTCCTATAAATAACCATCCTGCTTTGGACTATCTCATACCTGTGCCCTTTGTAGTAGTTCTATTATTGACCTACACTTACTTGAGAGCAAGGGTAGGAATGCACCTCTTTAGAGACTTGCCCCTCCCAGTGAACTGAGAGCACACAGTGGTGCAAAAGGACATCCTCCAAACCACGTTGATCATCAGTGCTGAAGCCTGGAACTCAAGTCAACAACTATGGGTGAAGAAGGATGAAAAAGAAAGCAATTTCTCTCAATTTAGTGTATAGTCAAATTTTCAGTGACAAGAAAAGGAAATTTGTGTGCATCTCATGAAGTGGTGAAGCATCAAAGGAAACAGCAGGTCAAGACACCTCTTCTTGCTGAGATTCATAATTTTTAAGTTAAAAAAGGGGAGTTACAGTCTCAGAGGCAGAGAGAGAATGCACGGTTTATGAATGCACATCATTTAGACGTGAATGAATCTTTGAACACATCCCTTGGTCAGAAATCTTTCTCATTTAACTGAAATACAAGCCTATCAATTCCATCAGCAATCCTTGTCTATTTGAATTAACAGGACCTCCTTAAGCTCTGATGATAAAATGGATACTACTAGCCCTCCACCTTCAGCATAAAGGCTTTAGGCACAATGGTTATAAAGCTAAGTTTCTCTAAGTTAGCTAAATACATTTGCTGTGCTAGCAGCAGAACAAAGTCAGAGAACTCTCCATCAGCTCAGTTTCCTCAGGTCTCACAATCACTTGTTCAGTGTCTCAGTGTGACTTGATGTTAGCCTGCCCCCTCCCATAGCAATCTGTGAATATGTGTATAAGAGTGTGTGTGTGGAGGGGGTGCAGTGTGCATACAGGTATGCACCCATAAATAATCACAAAGGTCACAGGAGTGCATTGTGTGGTTCTGTGTCCCACTCTATGGTTCTCTGATGCATTCCCTTGAGATAGTGTCACTCAGTGAACCTGGAGGTAGTCTTGTAACCAGAAAGCCCCAGCAATTTTCCCTGACTCTGCTCCACATAACACTGGTGTTACAGGCTTGCAGGCAGCCACTCTAAAGTTTTTATGTCAGTCCTGGGGGCTTCAACTCAGGTCCTCATGCTTGTAAAGCAAGTGATCATACCAACTGAGACATCCCTCTATTCTCCATCAGAGCAGCTATACTTATTTTCTGGCTCAGGTCTGAGGGAAGAAGATAAGCCTATGCTGGCAATTTCAGATCTGAATGCTACCATTAAGTGAAAGATGTTCTAGCACATAGTGTCTCTAGAGTCCTTGGACCGGACCCTAATGCTGCTGAGCTGGCAAGTGGCTAATAGATGATCTCTGAACTCTGTGAAACAAAACGGGATACTTTGATTGGCTAGCTAAAGAAATAAATAATGAATGATTGGAAAACAAATAAAAAGATGTTGAAACTTACTTGTTGGAAAATGATATCATGCAACTATTCTCAGTATTACCAAAATGAACTAGCCATTTTTTACTCTTAGTACACTATGGAAATGGCTTCCATCACAAGTGATCATTGTGTAGAAAGCTCTCCCACTTGAAGAGAATTTGTACATGTCTCCTCTTTCTCAGTGTTTCTAGGACAAGTATTTCCTCTCAACTCGTATGTATCTTTTGGATTACTTTGTCTGTATTAAATGTCTTCCCATACTGTTATGATTCTGTTGCAGATATGGAACTCTAATGACTATTATATCACAACAAAAATCAATGATTTTCTTATTTACTCTATTGTAAGTTCTTTGGCTGCACACTCTGCCCCCTATGGGTGCTATTTTAAACTGGAACAATTCCAAATGACATGGGTAACTTTCTCATTTTTTGAGTAAGAATTATAAAATTGTATTAAAATAAGATTCTTGGGCTTTAGAGATTGTTCAGTGGGAGAAGCCCTTGCTGTGCAAATGTGACGCCCGGAATGTGGAATCCCCAGAACTCACATAGATGCTGGCAAGCACGACAACCCTGCTGGTCACCCAGCCCTTGGGCAGCAGAGACAGAAGGCCCCCAGAGGAAAACTGGCCAGCAAAACTCTGCAGAACTGGTCAATTCTGAGAAGGCAGGATTTGCCTCGATGTATACAGTGAAGAGCAATCAAGGCAAATACTCAACATCAAGCCAACACTAGCATGGGAACACATATGCATGCTATGGATTTTTTGACTCTCTGTGACTGCATTAACATATTTTTATACTATTATAAATATTTAACAGACAGACATGCAACTCTAATGCCTACTATGCTAATATTACATCCGTGGTCAATGGATTTATTTGTTTAATCTATTACTGTATCATCCATACACAAGGGAACACATGCATACACACATGAAGACTCTAAAATTAACTCCATTCAATAAAATCTGATACATTTTTACTGCTCTTAATCACGTTTTATCTCAGCTCCTGCCATTGTTTTACTGTTTTATCTCATTTTGAGTCTGTAGTTTGGGAGATTAGAAGTTCCTGGCCCTCTCCAAGTCTCTTGTATAGTGTACAACATTTCTTTGCTTTTTAGAACACACTATTTCAAGCTCAAAACAGATTTTTCAAGGATGCATAATGATCCACTTTTTTTTTTTTTACTTATAAAGTAAAAACAGAATTCAGGTTAGTTGAGTGTGCTCAGTTGGTCAGAAGAAAAGGTTGAATTCTCTCATGTCACTATTAGTTGCATGGCTGAGTATTTAAAGTTTTGATACTGCTAAGCCTCCTTTCTCTTATCACAGTAATGGAGATAACAATACTTCCTTCAGGGCAGGCTGTTAAGGAGATTGTAAGTATGTCTATGGCTTGCTTATTAGTTTATATTGCATAGTAAATCCTTAATAAACTTAAACCCTATTATGATTACATTATTGATGTCACTATCTCAGAATACAGCTTATAAAGAACAGAATTAACTTTCAGGAAACAGCATTTCTCATCAAAAACCTGTATTCTTGATTACCAGGGTTGGTCAGTCCTTCTTCAAATTTAGAAGTTGCAAATGGGGAGTCCACCTGAACCTTTCCTCAGATGCAGATAAACTGCCAGGGTATATATCAGACTGGACCACAAACAGATCCTAGAAGTCTGACTCCCTGAATTGGTGTCTCCTAATTGCTTAGGTCAGTAGTTCTACACTTGTGGGTGGGCCATGAACCCTTTGGGGGGGTCAATTGACTTTTCACAGGGGTCACCCAAGACCACTGGAAAACACAAATATTTACATTATGATTCATAACAGTATCAAAATTACAATTATGAATTAGCAACAAAAATAATTTTATGGTTGGAGGTCACAACCGCATGAAGAACTGTATTAAAGGATCTCAGCATTAGGAAGGTGAAAACCACTGTCTTAGATCCACACACTCCAAAGAAAGCAAAACACATACTAGTGAAAAGGTAGGAAAGAATTTTAATTTAAAACTCACTTTGAAAAAACTTGAAAATCAGCATTTCTCATCTTTAGTGTTTTGACATATGTATTATGTTTAGGTGAAGAAAGAATCAGGGGAGGAGGTATGTGTGATTACACAGTGTTGATTTTCTTTAGTGGCTCTACAAGATGGATCTGAAGTCCATATTGATGAATGAAACAGTCAGTTCCCAATAGATAGATAATACTATCTGCGGGACATTTCATCCTGGGGTGTTATATCTGCGTCACTCCATGTTCCTAAAATCCAAGGTGACAGAAGGCTTACAAAAAACACTGATATCTTTGCGGAATTTGTTGTAAGAGCTCACAGACAGTAGGATGCCACAGTTACTCTTAGAGCACTCAACCTTGAAAAGGGACAAATAGGCTAGGAATCCCAGGTTTAGCAATGTGCTGCTCAAGAGGTTATCATGATTATCTGTAGTATTAAGTGGAACATGGCCAACAGCAAAGGAGCTAGAATAAGGAGGAATGATGTATCTCTGTAGAAAATGTCCTTGTCTAATGTGAACAAAACCCTTGGTTTAATCACAGCACCACATGAACCCCTCACAATAGTGGACACCTGTATGCCAAGCACGTGGAAAATGTAGACAGAAGGATCAGAAGTCCAAGGTGATCCCTACCTATATAGTGAGTTTGAGTTCAGCCTGTGGACAAAAAGAAGGCACAGAAAGGCTTTTATTCTGTGGGCATAGTGAGGAGTCAATATTTTTGTTTATTTTTTATTTAGTTATTTTTTTGGTTGTGAGCCCAGACTTTCTCTGCTGAGCCATCTCTCCAGACACAATCAGTACTTTTTAGCTAAAGCAGTTTCTAAATACTCATTACAGGGCACCACTCAGTTACCAACTGAAACTTTAATTATCAGTAAATTCCTTTCCAGGTGCTAGGTGGCAACTAATTGAGGTGACAAAAAGTAAACAGAATGTCAAATGGCACAGCTCCTTAGATCAACAAGAAGAACCACCATTCATAATTCTGAATTCCAAGAATAAAGACATCCACGTAGGGTTGACAAAGGGGACACGAGGGGACGCTGATTAGCAGAATTTCATTGAGACATAATAAAAAAAGGAAATTATGAATCATTCAAAAAAGTGGATGATGGATGTTGAGAAAACTTTATAAGAGAGGTTAACCAGACTCAGAAAAACCGGTGCCTCTTGTTCTCATGTGTGGATTCTAGCTTTAAATGTTTACATATACATGTATCTGGGTGTTTCTGCAAGCGTTGGTCTGTAATATACAGTATATTAATAAATTGTCACGTGCTGTCTGAGGATGTTGTAAGTCAGCTCTGAGATGGAGGAAGCACTCTCTTTTCTCAGACTTAAGCATACTTGTGTTTAATGTTCTAACAACTCCACACTCCATCCACATCCCCATTCTTGTTCAAGTTCACTCCTAGGCTCTACAAGAAGGAAACGGAAAGACAGCCAACAACTATCATGATGTCCTTGAGAATTAGAAGGTAAACCATTTCCAATAAAGGCCACAATTTTTTTATCTTGTGATATAAAAAGGCCTGCCACGGGAACAGGAAGTTGGAAGCTCATCAATGGAGAGACTTCTAATTGGGAACTCCAATATGACTGCTTTTTCCACGGTCAATTCTGCTGAATATTCTAAGTGTCCAATTGCTGTTGCTGCTTTTGCTTTCTCCTGCCTCCGCCAGATGTTATAAGTAGTTTATTTGATGATGTTTTATGTTCTATCTGTGGTGTCTATTTAGCTGTTCCTTGTTCTTCCTTTACTTTTGCTTGCTACGTACTTAGAGTACTTCTATCATAGATTATTCTTCAGACTTTCCAGAACAATGTCAGTCATGCAACCAAAAGTGGGTGGGCATGAGGAGGGAGAAGGCGTTGAGAAGAGTGGGACATAGAGCCAGATGTAGAACTACTGGGCGTGGAAGGATATGACGAGTGAATGAGAGAGAAAAGTAGGGGAGGGAGATGCACAACTTATGCTAGGAAAATGATATGACGAAACCTAACACTTCATATGCTAATAAAATGAACTTGAATTTTAAAAGACAAAAGGTTCAGTTGATTATTATCTTTGATGTCATTGGTATCAGCTGCTTTGCCCAGAATGCAGGAATCTGTATCCCCTAAGAATCTGTATCCTAACAATTTCCTCCATTGGTCAACCCTAAACATTTAGTGGGGATACCTCATTGATACTCCAACTTGTGCAAAGATTTGCATTACAACTATCTTGAGGCCTGGGGATTGCTCAATGGTAGAGGGTTTTCCTGTAATACATGTGACTCTGGGTTCAGTCCCCAGTACCACAAGTTATAAAGCTAAGGATACAGAATAGCTTAGGCCTTCGAGACAGCCTACGAGGTAAGGGCACTTGTATAAGCATGATAACCTGAATTCAATGGCCCATACCCACAAGATAGAAAGAATCAACTCCTGCAAGCTGTCTTCTGACCTCCATACATGGGCCATGACCTGCACACCCACAAACATACATGCAAACACATGCAGGTATACAAACACTAAATAAATAGATTTAATAAATTAATTTTTGAAAAGAATGTCTGTGCTAGTTACATAAATATTTTGCTTCTCTAACAATTCACCTTCTCCCCAATAAGAAAAAGCCCTGTAACAGATTTGACTGTGAAGGAAGCTGCAAAACTCTCTTATCTTGCAAAACAGTACAAAGCAAAAGTCATTAGTAGGTTGTTTTTCAGCTCAAGTACTGGAATGCACCTTATCCTAAACCCAGCTGAGCATTCAAGGATATTGAAAACATAATCACTGCTCTCTTACAACCAGCCTCCCATAGGAGTGGACACAGCCGCCCTCAGGGAAGCACAAAGGCAACACACGCAAGACTTAAAGCAGTCTGATTTATGTGAAGTTATTGCAGCTCATTTCATCAGCTCCTGGAGCATTGTCCATTTTGAATCTCCCTCACTTCTGGTGACCCAGAGTTCAAATTAATTCCCCATAGATAAGAGCTGTTATTTAACATTGAACTCCTATTAATAAATCATATTAGGACGCACGGTTAATTACCATTTTGAGGGTGCTAAATTCAACTACTTTTAAATGACTTCTGGGGAAACATGAATATAACTTGACTTTAAATGGGCCTCAGCATCACCTATACCCACACAAATTCTGACGTTTATTTCTCATGCAAGTGATTATAAAACACTAATCTTACTATTTTATGAATAATTCAAAGATCTGGCTGTGATGGTAATGTAAGTAAAGTCTTGACAGAGGTGAAAGTTGCAGTGAGATGATCTTTTTTTATTTTTTTATTTTATAATTTAATTTAATTTTACATATCATCCACGGATTCCCTTGTCCTCCCCCCTCCCCCCACAGCTTCCCCCAGGCCACCCCCCATTCCCATCTCCTCCAGGGCAAAGATTCCCCTGCGGATTGAGTTCAACCTGGTAGATTCAGTCCAGGCAGGTCCAGTCCCCTCCTCCCAGGCTGAGCCAAGTGTCCCTGCATTAGCCCCTAGAAACCAAATCAAGATCATCTCTCTCTAGCAAGAGAGAGATGATCTTGATTTGGTTTCTAACATTATTTCCTATGGTTACAGTTAAGCAATAGAGAGTGGTTGCCATAATTCACCTTTCCATATCTGTGTTCACCAAAGACTCGAAAGAGGGCTTCTGGGTAATGGGGAGATGGCTCAGACAATAGAGTGCTTGCACCATACACTTGGATCCTCAGAACTCATACAAAGTGATAGATGTAGTTCCAAATACTCAACCCAGCATGAAAGGTAGGTCCCTGGGCCTTCTGAGTAGCAAGTCTGGCAGAATTGGTTAGCTTCAAGATCAAGTGGACAGCAGTAGATGAAGATACCCAATATTGACTTATGGCTCTCATTTACAGGTGCCCACACACCTGC
>CABHPH010160367.1:0-22211 GCA_902168325.1 Peromyscus nudipes | reverse complement strand
ACACACACACACACACACACACACACACACACACACGTGAATACATGTATTCACATAAAAATCTCAAGGATGTTCTGTGCTATACATCAACATCCTCTTACAGAATGTAACTGAAAATGAACAGGAGACACATCTGATTTGAGACTCTTCACTGACAGATATTGTGAATCATTAGAAGCCAAGAAGTATAATATCAGAATTAATTGACGTGACTTCAAGTAATACAAGTTTAAAAATAGTCATAAAAAGGAATGGATTTTATAACCATGGAGGGAGCACAAAAATAGTGTTAGCTTTGTTCCCATGCCATGTGTGAGATTTGTTCATCCTTTGACCAATGTGTTTCAGCTAAATAATATGTTTATCTAGTTGCATATGTTTAGTACAAAGAAATACTTTAAAAATGTTTCAAAACACAGTCATGGTTATATTGAATGAGGTAATCATGCAGATATTTCTAACAACAGCAATTCATTTCATTGTTCACCCCTTTCGCTGTGTTTTAATTGCCTTCTTAGGTTTTGCAGCAAAATCCCTAAGGATTGTTAGAGAATTTTAGTCAATTCCTTAGTATCAAACCTCCCTGAGGATCATCAACTTATAACACAGTTATTTGAATTAACACTAATTTAACCTCAACTTTATATTCATGCCCCTGCCCTACCTGATGCTGTCCTTTAGTTTTGCAGCTGATAGTTGTGTACCCTCAAACTTCTGGTTACAGCTTTATTCAAGGTTGTATTGAGTCTGCTACAGGCACAGTCTGAGCTACACAGACATGTTTCTACAAGTTTCTGTATCTCACTCAATGTTTTCTCATGAGCTTGCTCTTTAATTGTGCTGTTCATTGCTTCATGAGGGTTCAATCTAATGTCTAGCATCTCTTCAATTCACACGACACCAGCTTATTTTAAGTGATTCTTTTTTGTTTTGTTTTTATTCATCTGGAAGCATCTCAAGTTTTGTGAAGAATTGCTTAAGATGTCTAAAACTTTGGTAGGCAGTTTTTCTGTCAGTATTTTGAAATACCCTCTCCTATCCTCACCCAGATTTCAGTCTAGAAGGTTCCCAGAGGAATTACGTGTTACTATCAATAGAAGTTACTGCTCATGTGAAATCAGCTGTGTCCTCCTCCTTTACAAGTCCCCCATCCCTCCCAGGCCTCTCTTTCTCCCTTTCCCTCACTCCAAGATAACTTTCTTTTTTCATACTGTAATTAGTTGTAGATCTGTTTGATTTACCTGGCTTGAGGCAGAATGAGAAAATTTTGCCATTTTTTTCCATTCCTTGGACATCTAATGTGTATGTTTATACACAAAATTACAAGAATATGCATATGCCAATGTGCATGTATAAGCAGGTGCCTGTGTGTGTATACCTTTGTAGGTGCATGTGTAGATGTATATTTGATTGTGACCCAAATATCTATTTAGTATTGTCTGATCATTTTTCATCTTCTTTTCTTTCTGTTCCTCAGATTATTTATTGTCAATTCATATATCTTAAGCTTATTTAGTCCTCTTGTTAAAATTTATGAATGAGTCTCTTTAGAGAAGGATTTTTTAATTGGTTTTGTACTTTCCAGCTCCAGAATTTCTCTTTTGTTTACTTTATAATGTTTATAAAAACTGTCACTCACACAATTCTTTTCATCCCTTGGTCATAGTTTATTCTACGTTTGGACATATGAAGTTAACTGATTTAGAGCTATCCTATAATTATTTTACCACCTAGGCTTTCTTATGGGCAATTTTTATGCACCAACTCTGTATGTATTTACCAATTTTCATTCTAGCATATTAGCAGCACCTTCTACTGTTTTCCTTTCATTTTCATGTCTCATAATTTTGTTGAAAAACAGACACAAATGTCACATAGTAAACATGAAGTTAAAGACTTCCTTCTCCCCATAGATCAGTGTTTTTCAACCTTTCTTTAGTTGGTGGAATGATCCATTCACTGGGGTTACCTAAAGCCATTGGAAGATACAGATATTTACATTATGATTCATAATAGCAGAAAAATTGAAGTTATGAAGTAGCAATGAAAATAATTTTACAGTTGGGGGCCATACAACTTGAGGAATTCTGTTAAAGAGTCACAGCTTTAGGAGGTTGAGAACCCCTACCGTAGATGGTTACTACTCTCTGTTCAGTGACTACTCAGCCTAGTTGCAATGTTGACATACCATCATATATATACCTTGGATTTCTCTTTAATTATCTTAATATTTACTTGAACAAAAAATATACCCTCTCTGTCTCTCTGTCTCTCTCTATGTGCATATGTGTTCGTGTGTTCGTGTGTGTGTGTGTGTGTGTGTGTATGTGTGTGTATGTGTGTGTGTATGTGTGTGTATGTGTGTGTATGTGTGTGTGTGTGTATGTGTGTGTGTTTCTGTGTGTGCATCTGTGCTCCTGCTAATGAAGTGGTGCATGTCCTTGGATGTTTGTGCCTAGAGAGGTCACAGATAACAGCTTTTGTATTCCTCAATCATTTTCCAGTGAAACCCATAAGAAAGGGACCGCTGGTTTGCTAGACTACCCCAGAGCTTAAAAGAGAGATAGGAAGAGGGAAAAACAAAAATACCACAAAATTGCTCTTCTGGGTCAGGTAGACGACTCACTGTGCAGTAGTAAATGTGTTTGTTTCCAAATCTGACAACTTGAATTCCATCTTCAGAGCCTAAATAGTATAAGGAAAAGAACTAACTCCTGAAAGTTGTGTGACTTTAGCAAGCAGAGCATAGCATGCACATGAATGTACTCAGGCACACACACACACACACACACACACACACACACACACACACAAAATAAGTAAATAAATAACATATACATAAATTTAGGATAAACTACCCTTTTTTTAAATTTTAAAACTACCCTTATTTCTACTATTTGGCAACTTTTCTTAAACCAATATGGCAAGCCTCTAGTTAATTCTGAGTTTTTCCCAGCACTGATTTTGATAATTTTTGCAAGGTTGCTCATTGTTTTTCCACAGGGGAGAATGGCATTTTCATTGGCATTCCCAAGGTTTACTTATGAGGAAAGAAGAGAACACAGTGAAGGAGAAGAGATAGGTCTGGCTGTGGGCACGGTAGCAGGAATTAACTACCGTCAATCAAAGGCTCTATCAGATGCACTGAAGGAATAGGAGCTTGTGAAATATTTGTAATGTATTAAGTTTAGCTGACAGGTACTTGTATCAAGCCCTACTGAGTTAGTTGAGGAGATTCTAATCAAAACATTCTCTCAGGAATCATAGATTCCCTGTCTGATCCTCCTACATTCTGTGGGCTAGCATTATTCTCAGCAGATAAAGTTTCTTGTTCAATGAAAGTCAGCACAGTATGTATTGCTGATAGTTGTTGTCTCATTTTATTATGAGAGGAAAATTAAGTTTCTGATTCAAAGAATAGAGTTGTAATGCCACCAGTGGCAGAGAATTAGGCCCACCACACTCTTGGCTTCAGCAGTGTGAGGAGTTCCCATAGTTGTTTATAGGTCTTGACTCAGGTTAAACAGGATCCTTTGCTTCAACACAGAAGAACATTTCAGAATGAATGAGTAGGAAGCAGAGCTGGAATTTATTAAAAACACTAAATTATGGATTTCAGAAAAATAAATTATACATGTGTGGTTATATATTGTGTCCCCTAATATATTGTTCACCTTAATTAAGCTTCTCTGAGGATCAGAGGAAAAAGCCAGCAGCCACTATATTAAACATAGATGTCAGGCAATGGTAGCATACACCTTTAATCCTAGCATTTGCAGGCAGAGATTTATCTGGATCTCTGTGAGTTCAAGGCCACACTGGGAACAGAGCCAGGCATGGTGGCACACGCCTTAAATTCCAACACTAGTTTACCAGGAGGGTCTGGAGGTCTGTACAGACAAGCAAGAAGTGACAGAGCTGGGAAGAAAGAGGAAGTGATGCAGCTGTGGGGAAAGAGGAAGTGAGATGGCAGGGATGGAAAGGCATATGGACCTGGGTATACAGGAAGTAGATCTCTTTGGAAGCTGAGGAGTTGGTAAGGTGAGGTTGTCTGTGCCTTGTCCTATTCCTCTGATCTCTCGGTTTTATCCCAATATCTGGCTCTTTTTTTTTAATTAATAAGACCATTTAGCAATTTATTTTACATACATGAAAATGTAGGCATCTCATCTAAGTCTCGTAATAGCATATAAACACCATTGTTGTGACTCTCAAGGTACATCTGGATTAGGGCTGCTAAGAAACATTTTCTACCTTTTGACAATGAGATTATCAGAGGGCTCTGGAGGTGACTTGGATGAGATTGTAATGTGATAATATCAGAAGGCATTATGTTAGCAATATGGCAAGAAGCTATGCCCTTTAATGTAGGATTTTCTGGTGAGATTGCTAGATGATTGCAGGTTACATCTGGAAAGAGAGAAAAGTTAACATAAATGTCCTTAATTGTATTGGAGTGTGTGAGAGTGGGTGGGAGGGGAGATGCTTATTATGTTCACTCATGTGCCCATAGGTGGCTACATATATGTGAGCATGTGGTAAGTGATTGTTTGTGTAGACGTGTGTGGCATCCAAAGGTTGAATTTGGGCATATTCCTCTATAATTTTTCTTGTTTTTCTTTCTTTCTTTTCTTTCTTTTTTTTTTTTTTTTTTTGAGACAGCATCTCTCACTGCAGCTTGAGTTCTCTGGTTCAGGAATCCATCTATCTCCATTCCCCTAACCTAGAGTTACAGGCTTTTGAAAAAATGGAAAACCTGAACCCATTAAAAACGAAGCAGTTACTGTGCTGAAATTACCAGTTCTCAGCTGGCAAGAGTCTTTGACCAGATCCCAGGATGGGGGAGCTTTTTCTCTGTAGCTAGAATTTTTGTACCGGGTCCCGCCAAGCCCCGGCAGTCCTGTAGCCCACTTACAAAATAAACATACACACGCTTATATTATTTAAACTGTTCGTCCATTAGCTCAGGCCTACCATTGTCTAGCTCTTACTCTTATACTCAGCCCATTTCTGTTAATCTATATGTTGCCATGTGTTCCGTGGCTTTACCTGATGCCTTTACATGATGCTGTCTGGATGGCAGGCTGGTGTCTCCTCCTCTCCGCCTTCCAGTTCTCTCAGTTCTCCTCTCTGTTAGTCCTGTCTATACTTCCTGCCTGGCTACTGGCCAATCAGTGTTTTATTTGTCAATCAATCATCCATAGCACTTCTCCTTACATGTCTACAAATTTCTCTTTTTTTCTATTCTGCTTCGGCATTACAACAATAATAGTGTAATAGGCAAGTTGCTTAAATTTTTGTTTTCTGCTTGAATGTAAAAAGAGTTGCATTCACTTTTATACTAGCAAATAATTGATATATTTCACAGCTACTGATGTCTCTGGGCTCAAATGATCAAATAGAGATGCTCTCACATGAGATTACCACATATACAACCTTGACATCCAATCAGAAAACAAAAAACAGACACAGTGATCAGGAAGCACCAGTCCTTCCAGGCCTGCACTAAGCTAGGTACCAAGCTTCCCACCATCTTATGCTGATTATGAAACAGGAAAGACACAGCCAGAGCATGTGAACAGCCATGCCATTCTGTAGCAATGGGATACATCCTACACAGAGATTTCCTGACAACCAAATAGCCGACCTGCCCGTATTCCACTTCTGAGGATGTGACACCTTTTAATCTAATACATGTCTGCGCATTTTCACCAGTGTGTGGGACTTTAATTATAAACACAGAGACTGTGGTTTATGGGTAAAGCCTTTTAATCATTTCTCCTCTTTCAAACATACCCAGTTTTGCTTGGAAGTGGGAAAATGGAATATATAAAGAAACAACTACAATATGAAAAAAGCCCAAAGTAACATTTACATCAAGAGAATGAGATTTAGTTTAGTACAACATAACACAAGCAATACAGTTGAGTGTCTGGTATCAGTGGGGAGAAATAAAATTCAAAAATCAGTATAAATTCGTCTCTTTCCTGACCCTGTAATCATCTGCAAAGTCCCATCCCTTTGTCTACAGAAATTTTTGAAGACAAAGGAACAACAAAAGCACCCCCAAATTAAGTCTATTTTGCACAGAAAAGCACATCTTAATCTTCCTGCTTCCTGCTTACACTTACTTGTATTCGTGGTAGAGCTTATGAAAATGGAAAAGTATAAAAAAAAAACTATTAAAGGAGAAATTCATATATTTTACTTGAGTGACAGTACCCTCAGTTTATTCTGGACACTACACAAAATGCACCTGAATACACGTGGAAATACACATTCACATACAAAAACAGGAGAGCATGCACATGCACAGTTTAAGTTTCCCCAGTACCTTACTGGGTAGATCTATGTTAAAATGCTTTGGCTGCCTTTATGAAACACTGTGACTCCATTTCTAGGTGATTTTAAGGTTGATTTTTCATCTTTTTCAATGTATTAGTCAATCAGTCTGCACGTTCTCCTGTTCATCTGAGGAAGGAGAAATTCCAGGTACATCTTTCTGTATGTCTAAGAAAGTCAGTCTTACCAGATCAGGATCTAATCCTTATTAATTCATCTAAACTTAATTGATTCTATAGTCTCTATCTCTAAATATGTCCTCTTGATGATTAACACTTCAGCACATGTTTTTCAGAGGCATGAGATTTTTAATTCCAAACAAGGTTTTCCACACTGATGTGGCAAACCAGGATGGGACAGTTGTACTTGTATTCACAGCGCATCTGATTCTGGGCTGATAAAAAAATTGAGAAATGTTTTTGTGTATGTGCATGTGGATATGTTTGTGTAAGTAAAGGCAGGATTGTGCATGCCATGACACATATGTAGATGACAGAGGACAACTTCCCTTAGTTGGTTTTCTCCTTCTATCATGTGAATTCTGAGTTCTGGGGATCAGACTCAGCTCAAGAGACTTGCGGAGAAATTCATTTTACCCAATTGAAACCTCTTAATGGCCCAGAAAAGTATTCTTTATCCTCACCCTGACTTAGGTGCTATAATCATTTGCAGGAACCTTTAGTTCTTTCTTTGGGTAAGGTCATGCCTTATTGAGAAATAACAGGCAACACCCTCTTTATACTACACTAAAGATATGGCCAAGGTTTAAACATGATTGTTTATTTTTACTTCATGACGCATAACTTGAGCAATGTAATAAGCTAAGGAGGAATTGATGGTACTTCGCTGAGGCAATTTGATGGCCTAAAGGTTAATACTGAAAGACAGGCATGAAGGAAACTCCCAGCCATTTAGCATCTCAGTGGCAGCTCTGCAAGGAAGCTAGCATACAAGGCAGACAGATGGGCAAAGTTGCTTGAGTTGGTTGGAACGTTTGGTTTCTCAACTGAGAGACTAATGTCGCCAGGCATACTAGCTTTACTCGGGGATCAAGACAGTCTGTCAGCAGCCTCTCAGACTCACTCATCACTGAATCTGAATGAGATTTGATATTTTTCCATCCCCCCCCCAATTCAAGCACATTAGATTTTGCATCTTCACAGGGAAAGCTCCATGTAAGAAAGCTTTTCACTTTCTGCTGAACATACAGAGTATTTTCTATGAAATCAACTATATACCTGGTGTTTATCCTTGAGAAAAATATACTGTCTGTTTTCTATCTGTCTATCAATAAGAAATGGTGGAAGTAAATATCAGTAGTTAAATAATATTTAGGTAAAAGCATGCTATTAATTTTTTTCATTTATATTCTTCTCCCATACAATATTTCCCAAGTATGGTTTCCCTTCCCTCCACTTATCCCTGGTTCCTATTACCTCCCTTCTCTCCCAGAGCTACTCTTTCCATTTGCCTTCAGAATAGAGGAGACCTCTCAGGAATGTCAACTGAACATGGCATAATAAATTACAATAAGACTTGGCAAACTCCCTCCTATCAGGGCTGGGCAAAGCAACCCAGTAGAAGTAAGAAGATCCAAGAGAAGATGAAAGAATCAGAGATACCCCTACTCCAACTGTTGGGAGTCCTGCAAAAACCTCAGTTTAACAATCATAACATATTTGCAGAGTATCTGACTCAGACCCATGAGGCTCTGTGATTGCTGCTCCAGTCTCTGTGAGTCCCTAAGAGCCTGGCTTTGTTGATTCTGTGGGTCGTGTTCTCCTGGTGTCTTGCATCCTCTGGCTCTTCAATTCTTCCTGTCACTCTTCTGGGTTCTCTGAGCTTGGAGTCAGAGGGATACAGTTGAGATCTCCATAATGGGTTCTCTTTCTGCCTAATATTTGTCTGTGGGTCTCTGTATTGGGTCCCATCAGCTACGAGAGGAAGCCTCACTGATGGCTATTGGGCTAGGCACTAATCTATGAGTACACAGAATGTCATTAAGAGTCATTTTTATTGATTGTTTTTTCTATCCTATATCTCTAAACTATCCATCCTCTGGTTTCTATTCATCCACATAGTTTCAGGCATGAGCTTTCTCTCACGGCATGGACCTCAAATTAGAACAGTCATTGGTTGGCTACTCCAACAACCTCCATTGCCCTAGCATATCTTGTAGGCAGGACTGATCGCAGAATGAAGATTTTGTGGCTGGGTTTGTTTCCCAGTCCCATCACTGAAATTGGTCTTGTTACTGAAGATGGCCAATTCGGACTCTAAAACCTCCTTTAACAAGAGTCCTCGCTAAGGTCACCCTTGCAGAATCCTGGGAGTTTCTACTGCACTAGGTGTCCACATGGCCCACCAAATGTATGCTAATTCCAGTTGTCTCATCCTGCATGTACTCTCTCCCTACATCTCTCCCTCCTCCTGACATGATCCCTCCAGTTCCTATTCCTACCCACCTCCAGTCCACCACAAAATTTATTCTATTTCCCCTTTCCAAGGAGATTCATATATTCCCCCCTTCAGCCCTCCTTATGTTCCATTTTTTCCCCCTTGTTATTGGCCTCTCTGGGCGTGTGGATACTAGCACGATTATCTTTTACTTATAGCTAATATCCACTTATAATTGAGTATATACCATGTTTGTGGTTTTGGTTCTGGGTTACCTCGTTCAGGATATTTTTTTCTAGTTCCATCTATTTGCCTGCAAATTTCATTATGTTATCATGTTAACAACTGAGTAATAATCCATTTTGTAAATGTACCACCTTTTCTTCATCCATTCTTCAGTTGAGCAACTTCTTTGTTGTTTTTAATTACTGGTTGCAACCAGTGAAACTTCCATGAACATAGTTGAGACAATGTCCTCCTGGTAGGATGGAGCATTCTTTGGGTATAAGCTCAAGAGTAGTATAGCTGGATCTTGAGGTAGATAGATTCCTAATTTTCTGAGATAATGCCATATTGATTTCCAACGTGGCTATACAAGTTAACACTTCCACCAGAAATGCAGGAGTATCCCCCTTTCTCCACTTCCTCTCCAGCATGACCTGCCACTTGTGTTATTGATTTTAGCCATTCTGATAGGTGTAAGACGGAATCTCAGAGTTGTTTTTGCTTTTCCTTTCACTGGTGACTAAGGACTGTAAACAAATGTTATTTTTGTTTATTTATTTTTTAATTAAGAAAGATTTTCCATTCATTTTACACACCAATCAAAGACTCCTCTTTTCATCTTCCTGTACCCCCAGCAACCCCCTCCCAACCAACCTCCCGCTCTCCCCCACAAGAAGGCAAGTCCTCCCATGGAGGCACATCCAGTAGAGGCAAGTCCGAGTCCCTCCCCCTGTCTTAAGGCTGCAGAGGTGTCCTATCATAGGTAGTGGATTCCAAAAAGCCCACTCATGCACCAAGGATTGATTCTGATCCTACCACCAGGGGGCCTACCAAACAGATAAAACTACACAACTGTCTCACCATGCAGAGGGTCTAGCCCAGTCTCATGCAGGCTCCACAGCCATTGATCCAACTTTCATGAGTTCCCACTAGTTTGGTTTGGTCATCTTTTCAGGTTTCCCCATTATGATCTATATGCACTTGCTCACAGAATCCCTCTTCTCTCTCTTTGACTGGACTCCTGGAGCTCTGCCTGGTGTTTGGCTGTGAATCTCTGCATCTGCTTCCATCAGTCACTAGAGAAAAGTTCTGTGATGATAGTTAGGGTATTCACTGAATATTTCTGTAAGTGTTCCTTGCCTATTTGAAATTCCTCTGTTGGGAACACTCTGTTTACATTTGTACTTCATTTTTAAAATTTATTATTTGATTTGTTGATGTCTAGTTTCCTCATTTCTTTGTATGTTTTGGATATTAACTCTTGGTCATATGTTGAGTTGATGAAAATTATTTTCCATTCTGAACACTTCTGTTTTGTCCTATTTAGTTATCCTTTGCCTTACCAAAGCTCTCAGCTTCATAAGGTCCCATTTATTACTTTTACATGCTTGGTTAGAGTTGCCCCAAGATATATTATATTATTTGGAAATATTGTGAAGGGTCTTGTTTCCCTGATTTCTTTCTCAGCCCATTTTCCCTTTGTATACAAGAGGGCTCCCTTGGTTTTTGAGGTAATTTTGTATCCAGCCATTTCACTGAAGGTGTTTATTAGCTGCAGGAGTTTCTTGGCAGAAGCTTATGTCTTCTATCATACCATCTGTGAATAGTGATACTTTTACTTCTTCATTTTCAATTCCTATCCTCTTGATCTCCTTTAGTTGTCTTATTGCTCCATCTAGACCTTCAAGTGCTATATTGGAGATATAGAGAGAGTGGACAGCCTTATCTTATTCCTGGTTTTAGTGGAATTGCTTTGAATTTCTCTCCATTTAATTTGTTGTTGGCTATAGCCTTGCTGAATATTGCCTTTATCATGCTTTTGTATGTCCGTGGTATCTCTATGAGACTTTTTTCATGAAAGGGTGTTAGGTCTTGTCAAATGCTTTTGCTGCATCTAATGAGATGATCAGATTTTTTTTTTGCCCTTTCAGTTTGTTTATATAGTAGATTACATTGACAGTTTTGTGTATGTTGAACCATCTCTACATCTCTTGGATAAAACATTGTATGATCATGGCAGGTGTGTTTTTGCATTCAGTTTGTAAGTATTTTATGGAGTATTTTTACACCAATGTTCATGAGGTTTGTAATTCTTTTTCTTTGTTGAATCTTTGTATGGTTTGAGTATCAGCATTACTATGGTCTCATAAAATGAATTTGGCCATGTTCCTTCTGTTTCTATTGTGTGGAATAATTTGAGGAGTATAGGCATTAGCTCTTCTTTGAAAGTCTGGTAGAATTCTGTGCTAAAACTGTCTGGTTCTGAACTTTTTGTTGTTGTTATTGGGAAACTATTAATGACTACTTCTGTTTCCTAGGAAACAGGTATATTTAGATTGCTTAGTAGATCTTGATTTAACTTTGGTAAATGGTATGTGCTGTATGCTGTTATGACTCCCATTTCATTTCTGATTTTGTTAAAAAATGATATTATCTCTGAGTCTTTTAGTTAGTTTAGATAAGGGTTTGTCTATCATTTTAATTTACTCAGAGAACCAACTGTTTGCTTCTTTGATTATTTGAAATGTTCCCTGTGTTGATATTTTACTAATTTCAGCCCTCATTTTGATTATTTCCTGCCTTCTACTCCTCTTAGGTATGCTTACTTCTTCTGGTTCTAGAACCTTCAGGTGTGGTACTAAGTTCCTAGTATAAAACCTCTACAATTGCCAGGTAGTGATGTTGCATGCCTTTGATTCCAGCATTCAGGAGGCAGAGGCAGGTGGATCCATAAGAGTTCAAGGCCACCCTGGTTTACAGAGCGAGTTATAGGACAGGCTCCAAAGCTACACAGAAAAACCCTGTCTGGAAAAACAAAACAAAATAAAACAAAAATCTCTCCAAGTGTTTCTATGTAAGCCCTTAATGCTTTGCAATTTTCCTCTCAACACCACTTTCATTGTGTCCAGTAACTTTGGGTATGTTTTACGTTCATTTTCATTGAATTTTAGAAAGTCTTTAATTTTTTTCTTTGTTACTGTTTTGATTCATTTTTCATTCAATAGAAAGTTGTTCACTTTCCATGACTTTGTAGGTTTTCTGTTATTTCCATTGTTGAAACCCAGCTTTAATCCATGGTGGTCTGATAGGATGCAGGGGACTATTTAAAATTTTTGTGTCTGTTGAGACTTGCTTTGTGACCCAATATGTGGTAAATTTTGGAGAAAATCTCAAAAGGTGTTGAGAAGAAGGTATATTATTTTGAGTTGGGATAAAATGTTCCGTAGTTATCTATTCTGTGCATTTGGTTCCTAATATCTGTTTACTACAGCATTTTTCTTTTAGTTTTTGGCTAGATGACCTCTCCATTGTTGAGAGTGGAGTATTGAAGCTTCGCAATATCAGTGTGTAAGGTTCTATGTGCTTTTTAAGCTTTTGTAATGTTTCTTTTAAAAAGGTGGGTGTCCTTTCATAGATTGTAAGAATTGAAAGATCATTGTGGTGGATTTTTCCTTTGTAAAGTGTGAAGTGTTCTACCCTGTCTCTTTTGATTAATTTTGCTTTGAAATCTACTCTGTTAAATATTAGAATGGGTAAAACAGCTTGTGTCTTAGGTGCCTTTGCTTAGAAAATATTTTCTCAACACTTTACTCTGAGATAATGCCTGTCTTTGATGTTGAGGTGTGTTTCTTGTATGCAACAGAAGAATGGATCCTGTTTTTGTTTCCATTCTGTTAGTCTGTTTCTTTTTATAATTAAAGAAATGAGTCCATTGATATTTGTAGCACGATCCTTGCTGTTGTTCCCTTTGGCGGTGAGGGCCAAGTGGGCACAGAGTCAAACCACACAGACTCAGGGAGAATGTCAAAACAACAAGCTCAGTTTATTCAGGAAGAGGCAAGCCTTATATACCCTCCACCCCACCCTGGGGGGAGGTCTAATGAATATGCATCTGCTGGTATGACGTGGCTGTCTCTCATTGGTCCAGGTCATCTCCAGGTCATGTTTCAGCTGCTGTTGCTAAGACCATCAGGCAGACCCAGGCTGGCTCTCAGAAAGTATCTTTTTTACTTGTTTGGGCCGTCTGGCCCTCAAGCCCTTTAGGGATGAGTCATCCCACAGATATTGAGGTTATTAATGATAAATTATTGTTAATTCTTGTTTTTTTGGTGTTGGAGGTATTAGTGATGGTGGTAGTTGTGTTTGTGTGTGTGTGTGTGTGTGTGTGTGTGTTTGTGTGTGTGTGTGTGTGCATGTGTGTATGTTCTTCCATTCATTTGACTTTGCTGGTATGAGATTATTTATTTTCTGTGATTTTATGCATATAGTTAACTTCCGTGGGTTGGACTTTTCCTTCTGGTACCTTCTATAGGTCTGGATTTGTGGATAGATATTTTTTAATATGACTTTATTATGGAATATCTTGTTTCCTCCATCTATGGTGATTCAAATTTTTCTGGGTATAGTAGTCTGAGCTGGCATCTATGGTTTTTCTAGTCTGAGAGACATCTCTCCAGGCTCTTCTGGCTCTTAGAATCTCTATTGAGAAATCAGATAGAATTCTAATAGGTCTGCTTTATGTATTACTTGACATTTATCCCTTTAAACTTATAATATTCTTTCTTTGCCCTGTATGTTTAGTGTTTTGATTATTGTGTGGTGGGTGGTTTTTCTTTTCTGGTTCAATCTATTTGGTGTTTTGTAAACTTCTTGTAGCTTTGTAGTCATTGCTTCTTTATGATAGGAAAATTTCTTTGTTTGAATTTGTTGATAATATTTTCTGGGTCTTTGAGCGATGATTCTTGTCCTTTTACTCTTCCTAATAGTCTTAGGTTCAATCTTTGCATAGTGTCACAAATTTCCTGACTGTTTTATATCAGGATTTTATTAGATTATCATTTTCATTAATTAATATATCTATTTCTTCTATGTGCCTGAGATTCTCTCTTCCATCTCTTTTCTTCTGTTAGTGATGTTTGCATCACTAATTCCTGTTAGATTACCTAGATTTTTCATTTCCAGAATTGTGGGGGCCCACAAAGATTCCAACTTGTGGTTTAACTCAAGGTCAGAGAGTCAGAGTTTATGTTGCTCTCCAAGGCTGCATGATAAGGTGCAAAAGAATGATTACCAGTTCTTTTACTTCAAGGCCTAACCACAAGATGCTTTGCCATGTGGTGTAGTTACCAGGTGTTTTGAAGAGTCTATACTTGGTTGTACATTGTTCTTTGATCTTGAAAGGGGGAAGTCTTTTGCCTCTCCCCTTGCTAGTGTACAAAAATCCCATTAGAAATAAACTCGAGGCTGTTAGTTATTGACCCGGGGCTCTCCTGAAGCTATCTGTGTCTCTATCATTTTTCTTCATCTACTTCTATATTTCCTGTGTACCATTTCTCAATTCCTCACTCCCCCCTTTAAGAGACCCTTTGATAGGTAAGGGCTGGACCCCAACACTGAACGCTGACACAGAATTCCCTCCATTTGATTTTTTTCTTTATTGTTTTTATTTCCATTTTCAAGTCCTAAACAGTTTTACTTATTTCTTTCAACCATTTGCTTGCTTTTTTTTTCTTGGCTTTCTTGACTTGCTTAAGGAATTTATTCAATTTTTCCAACTATTTGTATATCTTTTTCTCAACTTCTTTAACCGATTTATTCATTTCCCCTTTAAGTTCTTCTATCGTCTTCATAAAGTTAGTTTTAAGGTCATTTTTCTGCTTCTTCTGTGTTATAATATCCAGGGCTTGATGTAGTAGGATAGCTGGCTGTGCTGATGACATATTACCTTGTCTTTTGCTGATTGTGTTCTTACAATGGCATCTAGACATATGAATTTGGGAGATTATGGGTCTAGGTGCAAATTTCTAAGTTTTTCTTTGTTGGGTGTTTGTTTTTTCTTCAGTTTCTAGTTCCTCTCTGATCTTCTGGGTGGTGTGGCCTGTGGTAAAACAGTGAGTCTCTGCATGCCCTAGGGGTTGGAACACAGTTACAAGGACAGGTGAGTGCATTAGAAATAGGATTGGGAGACAGCTCAAAAGTGAGGGGACATGTTGGATAGCAGCCTTCCTGGAGTTCAGGAAGCCTGCATGGCCTCTGGTGGAGGGAATCAAATGGAGGGAATTCTGTCTCAGGGTCCAGTGTTGGGGTCCAGCCCTTAGCTATCAAAGGGTCCCCTAAAGGGGGGCAGTGAGGAATAGAGAAATGCTACATAGGAAATATAGAAGTAGATGAAGAGAAAAGATAAAGACACAGGATAGTTTTGGGAGGGCCCTTGGTCAATTCCCAGCAGCTTCTAGTTTATTTCTAATGGGATTTTGATATGATACACTAGATAGAGGAGAGGAAAAAGACTTCACCCTATCTCTGCCCTAGTAGGTGGCTAGTAAACAGTGATGAGGAGTGGAGGGGAACTTGGCACAGGGTGGGCAGATACTCAGAGAGTGGGAGAGGTCTGCAAATGTTGTGATCTCTGGTAGACTGAAGGATCTCTGCCTGAGTTGGAGCCTGGAACAAAATGATGATGAGGGGAGGTGCCATTGCACGTAGGATGTGCACATTCTGAGAGAGTGGTTAGTCCATGAGCATGTGGCCTACCTTGAGTTCTCATGACAGATGTGGCCTGTGGACTAGCAGGGTCTTCTGACCTACTATTAAGTCTTATAAGAAAAGAAAGAATTCAAGTAGAGAATATTAACAGTAAATGTTAGAGGAAAAGGAGAGATTGATAGATAGATATATAGATAGATAGATAGATAGATAGATAGATAGATAGATACATACATACATACATACATACATACATACATACATAGATACATAGATAGATAGATACATAGATAGATAGATACATAGATAGATAGATACATAGATAGATATATATATAGATAGATACATAGATAGATAGATAGATAGAGAGAGAGATAGATAAATAGATACATAGATAGATACATAGATACATAGATAGATATATAGATAGATAGATACATAGATAGATAGATAGATAGATAGATAGATAGATACATAGATAGATAGATACATAGATAGATACATAGATAGATACATAGATAGATAGATACATAGATAGATACATAGATAGATACATAGATCGATAGATACATAGATAGATAGATACATAGATACATAGATAGTTTTTAGAGGTGTCCTAGCCTGATTTATGGGAGAAGGCATATGATTGACTAGAAATAGTTGGAAGTACAGCTTATTTACAGAACTTTAAATTCTGCATATCATGACACAAAAATTCATACATCTTAACATGGAAACATTTTTTTATAAATATATTTTTTTAATTTTATACAATATAGTTTTACAATGATTACCCTTCCACTAACTCCTTCCTGATCCTCCCTATTTCTCTACATACTTAACTTGCTGTCTTTCTTTCAGGAAAAACCACACAAACCCACAAAAACAAAAATCAAAACAATCAAAAATACCAATAAAAGAAACAAATAAAAAGGGTACAAAACATCTACCAAAACATGAAGTTTGTTTTGTGTTGTCCAACCTCTCTTCTGCATAGGACCTGCCATTGAATGTTGTTCACAAACCCAGCCACACTCTATTGTTGAAAACAAATTTTCCCTTTTGTAGAATGTATCAATTACAAATGACTTCTTGTCTATAGGTGGGATTTTGTCTACCCATTGACTTCTCATTGCTGATTTTATTTATTTTTTTAACTTTTACTGGCCCTGTGCCTGCTGCCACAGTTTCTACACATACATATGTGTAGCAGTCCTATGGTGTCTATAAAACACTGTTTCCTTGGAGTCATCTATCAATACTGTCTTACAATATTCTTACCTCCTTGCCCATGTAAATTTTTAAGTTTTGAGAGAAAGCTTGAAAAAATCCCATTTACGGCTCCAAAATCTCTCACTGTCTGCACATTGTCTAGTGGTAGATATCTGTATTAACTTCCATATACTGTAAGTAGAAGCTTCACTGATGATCTCTGATGATCTATGCATATAACAATATGTCATTAGGAGCCATTTCATTGCCATATTGCTTTAGCCAAACATTAGCATTAGATTTTCCATTAGGTCCATGACCTACCTAGTATCATGTTCTTGGTTGCTTTACTAGTGTGTGGTATGGGTTCCATATCATAGAATGGTACTTAAATTCAGTTTAATAATTAGTTGGTTGTTCCCATAACGTTTGTTCCCCTATTGTACCAGTGTATTTTGCAGGGAGGTTATTGTTGTAAGCCTCAGGATTTGTAGTTGAGTGTTATTGGTGTTTGCCTTTTTCCTCTGGTAGTATACAAAGTACCAGACAGCACTATGAGTGCCATTAGGGATGAAGCCTCTAATTGGGCACCAGCTCAACGTTTCCATGTTCAGTTACATAAGTAAGTGTTAAATTTAGCAATAGGACCTTACTATCAGGTTGTGGAGAGTAACCAATAGCCTTATCAAGCCTCCATATTTCAAGGTTTCCATGGGACCCTCTTGGCCAAAAACTCAATAAGAAGTAACCTATTCCTGCCTGGCACTGGAAGTTTTATTTTGTAGCATAATATAATGAATTAAGGAATTGTCTTTCATATTATATGGTGAATCAATTTAGAGTCTTTTTTTTTTTGGTTTTTCGAGACAGGGTTTCTCTGTGCAGCTTTGGGCCTTTCCTGGAACTCACTTGGTAGCCCAGGCTGGCCTTGAACTCACAGAGATCCGCCTGGCTCTGCCTCCTGAGTGCTGGGATTAAAGGCATGCGCCACCACCGCCCAGCTTAGAGTCTTTTTATACGTATATGTTTAGGAAGCTTCTACAGTAGTAGTTTTCATATGGATTTTCAAATATCTTTTACTATTACTTGTCCCTCTCTATATCCCCTCCTAAACACTTCCCTCCCATCTCCCTTCCAATTTAATCCTTCTCTTCTAGTTTCTCCTTTTCCTTTCCATAAAATTATTATATTCTATTTCTCTTTCTTGAGAGAGTCTCTCCTGTCAGCTGGTACTGAACCTTTGGGGTTATCCAGATTGTAGCACATATATCAAAAGCTTAAAAGCTAACATCCTCATACAACATTTAGAATTTGGGGGTTTAGATAACCTCACTGGGGATGATTTTTTTCTAGTTCCATAATTTACCTGAAATGTTCATTATTTTACTTTTCTCAACAAGAGAATAATATTCCATTGTGTATGTGTACGTTTTCATTATCCATTCATCTATTGACAGACATCTAGGCTGTTTCCAAATTCTGGTTATTATGAATACAACAGCAATAGACATAAATGATCAAGTATTGCTATAGTAGGATGTAGCATCTCAGGGTACATGCTCAAGAGTGGTATGGCTGGATTCTGAAGTAGATTCATTCCTAGCTTAACAAGGAATTTCCATAATGATTCCCATAGTATCTGTATGAGTTTGCACTCTGACCAGCTATTAATAAGTGTTCTTTCCTGCCTTTTTTACCAGCATGTGTGGTTATTTGTTTAATTTATTCTAATTGAGGAAAGATGAGATCTCAAAGTAGTTTTAATTTGCATTTCCCTCTTACCTAGGAATATTGAACCTTTCTTTAAGAATTTATTCTATCTGAATTTCAACTTTTGAGAGGTCGCTGCTTAGTATTGTAACCATTTTTAAACTGTGTAGCTAGAGTTTTTCTGGTCCTGCCTGGCCCACAGTCAGGACAAATCTCTCTCATCTGCCAGTCCCACAGCCACTCAGATTCAACCAAGTAAGCACACAGAGACTTATATTGCTTACAAACTGTATGGCCATGGCAGGCGTCTTGCTAACTGTTCTTATATCTTAAATCAACCCATTTCTATTAATGTATAAGTTGCCACATGGCTTGTGGCTTACTGGTATCTTTACATGTTGCTTGTCATGGAGGTGGCTAGCAGCTTCTCCTCTGCCTCAGCCTTTCACTTCCCAGAATCCTCCTCTCTCCTTGTCCCACCTATACTTCCTGGCTGACTACTGGCCAATCAGTGTTTTATTTCTTAGCCAATCAGAGCAATACTTTTACCATAGAGAACATCCCACAGCACTTCCCCTTTTCTTTTTTTTCAAAAAGGAAGATTTTAACTTTCACATAGTAAAATTACAGATAACAAAACAATTATCAAGCAAGAATTACAGTTACAATGTCTAGTCTATTTACAATAACTAGTCTATTTGTATTTGGCAAAATTAAAGAAGATATCCTATCTATCTTATATTTGTGAATCTAAGGTTTCATATCTAACTTATCTTTTATCATAACTAAAGAAAATTATAAGTATCTAGTCTTCAACTACATCAAAGACCTTAGAAGGATATAATATTACCTGAGAAATGGTAGATTGTATCCTTACAAGGAACTTTCAAGAGTCTTGCGAGAGTAGACAGAGACAGGTGGCAGCCTGGACAGTCATCTAAAGTTCTTTTGTAAAGTTGGGGCATCTGTCTTCAGCCCACAGGCCTAGAGTCTCTCAGTCACTTTTCTCTGTGTCCTGTAGAATGTCTGGCAGTTTCCTCTGTGAAGCAGGAACCTGAAGGACCATGTTGCCAAGTAAAGTTCAGTGGTCACCTTCCTATGGGTCCTCCATGTCCAGTTGATACATCATTTTGTCAAGCAGTCCAAGCAAGAACAGTTTCTTGCCCAAATGGCTATTTTTGCCAAGGTGAAGATAAACTCCATATAGAGTGTCTTCGATGCCCATCCTCCTCTCTGAAGTAAATTGGTGCTGCCAGGAGCAGACATGTCTCACTGTCCAGAAAGTGTAAATTTTTAAAACATTGTAAATGCCATATTCTGTAGGTTTTTTAAGTATTTGAAGATTACCTATCTATCTGAAATATATCTATGTATACCTAGAAAACTTAACTAACATGGCTACAAGTATGATTATAATAGACAACTAATTATTAATCTATTTCTTAATTATTCATTACAATTTTAAATGAGCTGCACAAACATAATACCTTAAAAAAGAGTAGAAATATACACACAGTACAACAAAATTAACTTTAAATTTGTATCAATAAACTAAAATTCATAGCAATGTAAAACATTTTTAAACAAGTTGTTGCTCTTTAAAAGAAGGTTTAATAATCTACCCTTTCATCCTACCATATCTATATCATATCCCCTTTTCTTCTTTAAAAAGAGATTACATTTATAATCAACCTGCTTTAAATAAAAATATTGGTTTTTCTCTGTCCCACACCAGAGGGCTCTTCTGATATGGGACACAAGAATCTCTTAACCTTTTTTTTTTCTTTTAGCAATATGTTTGAGCTTAGAGAAGGAGTGAACCAATTCCATCTCCAAAGCCAGCTTGGTATATTTGGGAATTTGGGTGTAGCTTCTCTTATGACTTCCTGCTGGAGGGGGGCACTGTATCTTATGGAGACACAAAGAAAATTTTAGGATTATGGAGTAGTCAGTGAGGGTGTATCATTGGAGCCAATTGCCTTGAAACCATTCTGGATGTTGGATCATCTGGCCCATAGTGTAATCGAAGACCTTTCAGGGGGTCTTGGCTGTATCTGCTGTATCATTTTTTTTTTTTGCTATAAATTGCATTTTTTTTATATTTTTTTCCATTCTATTTTATTTTACAACACCATTCAGTTCCACATATCAGCCACGGATTCACTTGTTCTCACCCCGCCCGCCCCCCCTTCCCCCCCCATTCCCACCTCCTTCAGGGTAAAGCCTCCCCGGAGGACCGAGACCAACCTGGCAGACTCAGTCCAGGCAGGGCCAGTCCCCTCCTCCCAGGCTGAGCCAAGTGACCCAGCACAAGCCCCAGGCTTCAAACAGCCAACCCATGCAATGAGCACAGGACTTGGTGCCACTGCCTGGATGCTTCCCAAACAGACCATGCCAACCATCGGTCTCACCCATTCAGAGGGCCTGATCCAGTTGGGGGCCACTCAGCCACCAGCTCACAGTTCATGTGTTTCCATTCATTTGGCCATTTGTCCCTGTGCTTTATCCAGCATTGGTCTCAACAATTCTCGCTCATATAGACCCTCCTCTTTCTCGCAAATTGGACTCCCGGAGCTCCACCCGGGGCCTAGCCGTGGATTTCTGCTTCCAGATCCCTCAGTCATTGGATGGGACTTCAAGCACAACAACCAGGGAGTTTGGCCATCCCATTACCAGAGTGGGTCATTTCCAGCTGTCTCTTGACCATTCCCAGTAGTCTATTGTGGGGGTATCTTTGTGGATTTCTGTGGGCCTCTCTAGCACTTTGCTTCTTTCTATTCTCATGTGGTTTCGTTTATCATGGTCTTCTATTCCTTGTTCTCCCTCTCTGTTCTTGATCCAGCTGGGGTCTCCCATTCCCCCAAGCTCTCCTTCACTCGAACATCACCCTTCATTTCCCCCACCTATGACCAGGCTGTTCATGAAGATCTCATCCATTTCTCCGTCACTGGGCGATCCCTGTGTCTTTCTTGGGGTCCTGTTTTCCAGGTAGCCTCCCTGGTGATGTGAGTAGCAGTCCAGTCATCCTTGCTCTACATCAAGTATCCTCCTATGAGTGAGTACATACCATGTTTTTCTCTCTGAGTCTGGGTTACCTCACTCAGGATGATTTTTTCTAGATCCATCCATTTGCCTGCAAACCTCATGATGTAATTGTTCCTCACTGCTGAGTAGCATTCCATTGTGTATATGTACCACATTTTATTCATCCATTCTTCGGTTGAAGGGCATCTAGGTTGTTTCCAGGTTCTGACTATTACAAACAATGCTGATATGAACATAGCGGAGCAAGTGCTCTTGTGGTATGATTGAACATTCCTTGGGTATATGCCCAAGAGTAGTATAGCTGGATCTTGGGGGAGATTGATTCCCAGTTTTCTAAGAAATCACCATATTGATTTCCAAAGTGGCTGTACAAGCTTGGATTCCAACCAGCAGTGGAGGAGAGTTCCCTTAGCTTCACATCCTCTCCAGCATAAGGTGTCTTCAGTGTTTTTGATCTTAGCCATTCTGACAGGCATAAGGTGGTATCTCAGAGTTGTTTTGATTTGCATTTCCCTGATAATTAGGGATGCTGAGCAATTCCTTAAATGTCTTTCAGCCATTTTAATTTCCTCTGTTGAGAATTGTCTGGTTAGTTCTATAGCCCATTTCTTATTTGGACCGTTGGGCATTTTGATGTCTAATTTCTTGAGTTCTTTATATATTCTGGATATCAGTCCTCTGTCAGATGTGGGGTGGGTGAAGACCTTTTCCCATTCTGTAGGCTGTCGCTTTGCCTTGTTGACCATATTCTTTGCTCTACGAAAGCTTCTCAGTTTCAGGAGGTCCCATTGATC
>CABHPH010160366.1:23307-39873 GCA_902168325.1 Peromyscus nudipes | reverse complement strand
TTTTTTTTTGTTTTATCTTACTGTATTTTACTTTGTTGTGTTTGGTTGTTATCTCTTAGAAGCCTGTTCTTTTCTAATGAGAGGCAGAAAGGGAGTGGATCTGGATGGAAGAGGAGGTGGGGAGAAACTGGGAGGAGGAGAAGGAAGGAAAATGTATTCAGATTCTATTGTGTGAGAAAAGAATCCGTGTTTAACAAAAGGGAGTAAAATAGAAAAGATACCGATTAAAAAGCAGGGAGGGAAATTCAGTGAGTGAAGCTACCTCAAGCATTTCGGCACAGCATCAGCCCTGTCTTCTAAGGCAACAACACAAGGCCTGATTGACCATTATTGCAAGATCGCTCAGGTAGTGTGTCTCAGGGTGACTGTTGCTCTGATGAAACACCATGACCAAAAGCAACTTGGGGAGGAAAGGGTTCATTCTGCTTACACTTCCGGGCCACAGTCCACAGAGGGAAGCAAGGGAGGAACTCAAGCGGTGCAGGAACCTGGGGCAGGAGCTGATGCAGAGGCCATAGGGGAACACAGCTTACTGGCTTGCTCCTCATGGCTTGCTCAGACTGCTTTCTTACACAACCCACCAGCCTGAGTGTGGCACTGCCCAGGATAGGCTAGGGCCTCTCCCATCAATCACTAATTAAGAAGATGCCCCACAGGCTTGCCTGGCTACAGCCCTATGGAGGCACTTTCCCCCTGATCTTCCCTTCTCTGAGATGACTGCAGCTTGTGTCAAGCTGACATAAACGAGCCAGCACAGGTAGGTTTTGTCCATAGGAAGTTGTCTGATCACTAGTTTTGATGCTTGTACAAGATGTTTATGCATCAGACCTGTTTCTGGAATCTGAAGTGTTTGGGGGACAAAATTACCCAGAGCAGAGGACGTAGACACAAAATGGAGCTGGAGACGCCAAGCTTTTATTCTGCACTCTGCAGCAAGCAGCATCGGAGAACAAGGCTGCTTGGAGCCTGCTTGGGGTCCACTGGAGTAGTCAGCCTACATCCAGGCAAATTTAGAGGGAGAAGTGGCACAGACTTTTCTATATACATCCATCCTGCTAGACCAGCCCTCCACTGGGACTCAGGCACCTCTCCACCTGTCCTCTTGCTAACAAGCCCCAACCCAGCTGGTGATTGACAGGCTGAAGAACAGGCAAGTCAAAGAAGTTCTGGGGCTACCTCCTTGGAAAGCTGCCCAAGGACCAAAGTCGGTGGCTATCTCTACTTTCCCTCACTCCCGTGCCTCCTCCTCAGCCCCTCTGTTACATCTGTTCACTTCACATATCTTTAGAAATATACATAAATTGGCATTTTCTGTTCTTCACATTTAGACACACTCTACTTGAGTATCCATTCTCAGTGGATCTCAAACTAGGTAGATGTAAGGGTTGATGTCAGGGACACCTGTTAGAAAACATACTTCAGGCCTCATGTTGAACAATTACAATGGAGTGAATCTGGGGTAGGTTGCTAGAATGTAGGAACCTTGCCCAAATGTCTGCTGATTCAGATAATCAAAAGGCCATTTGCATGCCTGGTGTGTTAGGAGACCAGAAGAGGTCTTTGAAGAAAGAAATTGAAGAAGATATCAGAAAATGGAAAGATCTCCCATGCTCTTGGATAGGTAGGATCAACACAGTAAAAATGGCAATCCTACCAAAAGCAATCTACAGATTCAATGCAATCCCCATAAAAATCCCAACACAAGCTCTACTGTAGATGACAGTAATACAAACAGCTTGGAATTGGCATAAAAACAGACATTTGTATCAATGGAATCAAATTGAAAACACTGATATTAATCCACATACCTACGAACACCTGATTTTTGACAAAAAAAAGACAAAATTGTACAATGGAAAAAAGAAAGCATCTTCAACAAATGGTGCTGGCATAACTGGATGTCAACATGTAGAAGATTGCAAATAGATCCATATCTATCACCATGCACAAAACTCAAGTCCAAATGGATCAAAGACATCAGCATAAATCCAGTTACACTGAACCTGATAGAAGAGAAAGTGGGAAGTAGCCTGGAACACATTGGCACAGGAGACCACTTCCTAAATATAACACAAGTAGCACAGATCCTGTGAGCAGCAATTAATAAATGGGACCTGAAAGTGAAAGGCAAAGGACACGGTCAATAAGACAAAATGACAGCCTATAGAATGGGGAAAGATCTTTACCAACTCCACATCTGACAAAGGGCTGATCCCCAAAATATATAAAGAATTCAAGAAACTAGAAATAGTCTAATTAAAAAAAATGAGGTACAGATCTAAAAAGAGAATTCTCAACAGAAGAATCTCAAATGGCCAAAAGACATTTAAGGAATTGCTCAACATCCTTAGCCATCAGGGAAATGCAAATCAAAACAACACTGAGATACCTACCATCTTACACTGTCAGAATGTCTAAAATCAAAAACACTGAAGATAGTTTATGTTGGAGAGGATGTGGAGCAAGGGGAACACTCCTCCACTGCTGGTGGGAGGGCAAACTTATACAGCCACTCTGGAAATCTGTATAACGGTTTATCAGAAAAGTGAGAATCAACTTACCTCAAGACCCAGAAATACCACTTTTGGGCATATATCCAAAAGATGCTCAATCATACTACAAGGACACTTGGTCAACTATGTTCATAGGAGCATTATTCATAATAGCCAGAACCTGGAAACAACCTAGATGCCCCTCAACCAAAGAATGGATAAAGAAAATGTGGTACATTTACACAATGGAGTATTACTCAGCTGTAAAAAACAATGACATCATGAAATCTGCAGGCAAATGGATGGAACTAGAAAAAATCATCCTGAGTGAGGTAATCCAGACCCAGAAAGACAAACATGGTATGTACTCACTCATATGTGGATATTAGATGCAAAGTAAAGGATAACCAGACTACAATCCACAATCCCAGAGAAGCTAGGTAAAAAGGAGGACCCTAAGGAAGGGGAAATAGTTAAGATCTCCTGGGTAAATTGGGGGCAGGGGTAAAAGGAAGGTGATGGGAGCGGGGAACATGAGGGATCAAGATGGCAAGGGTTGGGGGGCAGAGAGGGAGAGCAATGAAATAGATATCTTGATAGAGGGAGCCATTATGGGCAAGGGAAAAGCCTAGTGCTAGGGAAATTCCCAGGGATCCACAAGGATGGCCCCAGCTAAGACTCCTAGCAACAGTGTGTGTGTGTGGGGGGGGTGCCTGAACTGGCCTTCCCCTGTTATCAGATTAGTGACTACCTTAATTGTCATTATAGAACCTACTACATCCAGTAACTGACAGAAACAGATGCAGTGATCCACAGCCAAGCACAGGGCTGAGCTCCTGGGGAGCAGCTGAAGAGAGGAGAGAGGGATCAAATGAGCAAGGGGGATCAAGATCATGCTGGGGAAAACCACAGAGACAGCTGACCCAAGCTAGTGGGAGCTCACAGACTCTGAACTGACAGCTGGGGAACCTGCATGGGACCAAACTAGGCCCTCCGAATGTGGGTGACAGTTGTGAGGCTTGAAATGTTTGTAGGGCCCCTGCAGTGGGACCAGGACTTATACCAGGTTCGTGAACTGGCATTTTGGAGCCCATTCCCTGTGGTGGGATACTTTGCTCAGCCTTGATGCACGGGGGAGGGGCTAGGTCCTGCCTCAACTTGGTATGTCGTCAGACTTTGTTGACTACCCAATGGAGGCCTTACTCCCTCTGAGGAGTGGATGGGGGGGGTGGGATGGAGGGGAGGTAGGGGACAAGGGAAGAGGAGGGAGGGGAACTGGGGATGGTATATAAAATGGAAAAAATTTTAAATAACAAAAAAAAAAGAAGGATGAAGTCAGGGCAGACACCAGCCAGCCACCAAGGAAGCAAGACATGTAGAAAATGAGGTAACAAGCCACAAACCATGTGGCAAAGCATAGATTTTAAAAAATGGGTTAATTTAAATGTAAGAGCTAGCTAGTAATAAGCCTGAGCCATTGGCTGAGCATTTATAATTAATATAAGCCTCAGAGTGGTTATTTGGGAACCAGTGGACAGGAGAGAACCATCCATTTACATGTGTCTGATGCCCAAAGTGACCAGAAGAGGCTATTAAACCCCATGAAATTGGAATTATAGAGGTTGTAGGGTGCCATGTTGGTGTAGGCAACTGATCCCAGGTCCTCTGCAAGAGCAGCAAATGCTCTTAACTGTTGCCTGATCTCTTTAGCCCTTTCCTGGATTTCCTATAAACACTTCCTCAGGTTGGTGAAATAGTTCAGCAGGTAAAGTGCTTGCTGCCTGGCCTTACCACCTGAGTTTGATTTCCCAGACCCACAGGTCGAAGGAGATAATCAACTCCCCTGGGTTGTCCTCTGACCTCTACGTGTACATTGTAATACTAGGATGTTCACACATGAGCACAAAAATAAACAAAAACGTAAAATCAATAACAAAGACTGTCCTGAAGCAGTTGGAGAGGAGTTCTTCATCTAATACCCACTCATACGACAATAGGACTCTTCTAATAACAATCACCCCTGAATATCCTGGGGCATTGATTCTAGGACAGTGGTTCTCAATGTGGGTCAAGACCCCCATGGGAGTCACATATCAGATATCCTGTATATCACATATTTACATTACAATTCATAACAGTAGTAAACTTACAGTGATGCAGTAACAACAAAATAATTTTATGGTTAGGGTCACTACACCATGAGGAACTCTATTAAAAGGTCACAGCATTAGGAAGGTTGAGAACCATTGTTCTAGGACCTCCACAGGACACTCGGGTCTCTCATATACAATGTGGCAGTGTAGTGTGCATGGAGATGTAGTAGAAAATGCCTATAAGTCATTTATAGCATTGTAGGAAGTAGATGCAGAAGGGATCAGGAGCTCAATTCAAGGTCACCCATAGTTACAGAGTGAGACCTGCCTGGCTTGATAAAGCCCCTCCCAAAAGCCCTAAAGTTATTAAATGAAATCTCAGTGCCAAGGTTGGTCTACCTCCCTATGAGTTGTTGGACGCCAGAGACCTCCAAAATAATTCAGACTATTGCCTCTGCTGCTGTTGCCCACCAGAACTTGATGGTAAGACCCTAAGGCTGAAGACAACACAGAAAATGGGGGGGAGGATATAGAGAAACCAAGTTGGAACTGAGCCAGAAACTTCCTCCCAGATGGCTAGCTTTCAGGGTGCTAGAAAGTGCTTTACAGGCTGCTGGGAACTTTTAAATCCGCGGTCTTACTCCGCTATGAACTCTGCATGCTGTACTGCTGACCTGTCCCAGGCAAGATGTACCCACCTGTGCAATAGCGGAATGGCCATTATGGAGGTAACCAATCACTTTCTGATTGGATGTGAGGCCTTCGCATGAGGAAATTCAAATCTAGTACTGTACTCTTGGTAAAAAACCCATGGATCAAAAAGTCATGGGCTGTTGTTGTTTCACTAAATGGGCATAATAGCAAATTGCCTTCTAAATACTTATCTTTAAGCCCATCAGTGCTGCCATCAGTTTGGGGACAATCATTTGCAGGAGGCAGTGGTTACTTCTGAGATTTTTTAGTCAAAGTACTGAGTACAGATCACTGTAGAGCAGCTCAGTTGTTAAGAGCACTTGCTGCTCTTTCAGAGTGTTAAGTTCCAAACTAGAACAAATGGCTGAGGTGCCTACTTAACATATCAAAGCATATCTGACCGCCAGGTTCTCACAGCATCCCTCAGTCCCTACCTGTTACAAGGTAAGGCTGGCACATTCCACCCTCTACCCTGAACTTTCCAGCCCAGGGGCTGGGCTGCCCTTCCCCCAGCTGATCTTCCCTAAAATACAGCCATTTTGGTTACCTCACCCTTTTTGTACCTTTGCCCTCCAGGCTGCTGCACTTGGTTCCCTTCTCTTCCACTCTTCTACCTTCCCTCTCTCCTCACGTGGCTCAGGGTCAGGTCCACCCTGGACTCTCCCAGATGTGTCTCCTCTGGCTCCGCTCTCCCACATATCTATAATAAACTTTCTCCTCCATCATACCTAGGAGCTGTCACGTCCTTTTGTTTCCTTTTTATTTATTTCTTTTTGGTTTTTTTTTTCATTCACAGAGGACCCAGGTTCTTTCTTAGCACCCACATAGTGGCTCACAAGCATCCCTAACTCCAGCTCCAAGGGGTCAGTTTTCTTCTTCTGACCTCACCTCCACAGACACCAGACACACCCAGGGTGCACATACATATACATAGGCAAAACGCTCACTCATATGCAATAAGTAACCTTTAAAAAAATGACTATTAAATGTTCATTCCTGAATAGGACATCTATATCTCCCCTTCCTGAAGTCAGACAACATTAGGAAGAGGGAGTAAAAGGAAGTACAAGCCAAATGAAAGGAGGGAGTAACACGGACCACGTGGTGACCATTGCTGCTTGACGAAGTTCCAGCATTTCAACTTTGCAGACCACACTTCACACTTTGAACTTTCATGTTCAATGATTCCCAATTTAATGCCTTTCCCTTCGGGAAATTTACTGTGGGTTTTGGTAAAGGATAAAAATGTGTACACTGGTAGCCTCTCTAAACAAAATAATTCTTTGGAAAAAAAAAAATCCCTGCCACCTCGCAGAACCAGGAATTCCATTGTCCCCTTCTAATTACACCAACCTACAATTCAGATCCAGACCCTGAGGCCATTAAGGTCAAGAGCTCAGTTAATAAATACAGAGAAATCAGAATGGTACAGTATAATGGGAAAAGAGTAAGACATCAGGACCTTCCCTTTTGGGAGCCTTATGAGGGGAACAGGCCCATATAGTAAGGCTAAGAAATTATTCTATAATGTCTGCTCTCCAGAAGTCCTTTTCCCAAGATCAGGCGTTTGGATAAGGGTCTCCATTCCCTTGGGGGCTTGAGGAAAGTTCCTGCTTGATAAAGCAGTTATTCTTCGCTGGGCGGTAGTGGTGGATGCCTCTAGTCCCAGCACTTTGGAGGCAGAGGAAGGAGAATGAATCTCTGTGAGTTTGAGGCCAGCCTGGTCTACAAAGCGAGTTCCAGGACAGCTAGGACTGTTACACAGAGAAACCCTGTCTCAAAAAAAAAAAAAAAAAGCATAAATAAAGCCAGGTAGTGGTGGCGCACGCCTTTAATCCCAGCACTCAGAGGCAGGCGAGTCTTTGTGAGTTTGAGGGCAGTCTGGTCTACAGAGTGAGTTCCAGGACAGCCAAGGCTACACAGAGAAACCCTGTCTTGAAAAACCAAAAAGAAAAAAAGGAAAAAAAAAGCATTAAGATCTCTAGCTGCACTTGAGAATTCTTTGTTTCACCAAAGAACCAAAAATGTTAAAGCTCCCAAATGTCTCTCTAGGTTGCCCAGATCTTCACATGTGAATGCAGAAGTTCTGAGATGACCAGGCCCCAGATGCTTCTATTGTCCATCACACTGGAGACTCTCAGTGAAAGCCTCCTAGCCTGCCTTAGGCAGCTTCGAGTCATAACACAGAGTAATGACTGTTGTTGCTTTAAGCTGCTGACTCTGAGTTCAGCCTCCTGTAACAATTTCTTCACCTCAGATTTCCTCCTAGCTTCACTGGCCTTGTATCTATCTGTGCCATTGAACAAGCCACATTTGTTTCTGTTTTAGAGCCTTTGGACTTGACTTGTTTGTTTGTTTGTTGTTTATTCTTTGTTTTCTTGAGACAGGATCTCACTAAGTAACTCTTGGCTGTCCTGGAACTCACTCTGTAGACCAGGCTGGCCCTGAACTCACAGAGATCCCCCCTTCCTCTGCCTCCCAAGTGCTGGGATTAAAGGCGTGCGCTGCCGCCGCCGCCGCCGCCGCCGCCGCCGCCGCCGCCGCCACCACTACACCCAGCTGGACTTGTCATATATCCTTATTTTTAGAGCACTCTTGGGTTGTGTATGTAGCTCAGTAGGTAGAGTGCCTGCCCAGCACGGATGAAGCCCGGGGTTCAGTCACAAACAACACGTAAGTTGAACACAGTGGTGCACATCTGTAATACCAGAACTCAGAAGATGGAGGCAGGAGGATGACGAATTTAAGGCCAGGCTTGGATGCATGAAACTGTTAAGGAAAGAAAGAAGGAAAAAGGGATGAGGGGACTGCTTCAGACACAAACCTAACACTATAAAATTTCTCAAAAAAGAAAAGAGAAAGAAGAAAAAAGGACAGAGCCGGGAGGAGTGGTGCACACTGAACACCTGAAATCTCAGCACTCAAAAGCTGAGGCTGCATGACCCTACTGCAGCCAGGGTCTGTCTTGATGTCCATGGCTCCTGCTGGAAGGATTCCCGGGTCTGGGTCACCACCTGGGGGCACATTGTTTGTGTCCGAGGGCCACGATACCTTGGTGCCGATCTGAGTGACCTGTGCTGCCACCTGGGGAGATGGTGACACCCAGGCCCAGCTGCTGCCAAGGACCATGTCTGGGTCCATGGTCCTACTGCTTCCAGTGGTTCTGTGTTGAAGTCCATGGCCCATGTTGCCACCAAAGGCCACACAGAAGGCTGGGGTCTAGGCCACAACATATGGCCTTTGGTGTTCGATATTAATTATCTTAATTAATGTAATAATATTATATTATAAACTATATATTATAAATGATAAAGCTATATAGTTTATATTTTATATTAATTATAAACATTTGGCTAATGGCTCAGGCTTATTACTAGCTCACTTTTACATTTAAATTAATCCATTTCTATTAATCTATGCATCGCCAAGTGGCCCGAGGCTAACCAGTCCTTTGGCATCCTGCTCCTTGGGTGGCTGCCTTGTGTTTCTCAACTCAGCCCTTCTTTTTCCCATCATCCTCAATTCCGTCTCCCCACCTTCCTGCCTGGCTACTGGCTAATCAGCATTTTATTAAACCAATTAGAGTGACAAATCTTTATAGTGTACAAGAGGATTGTTCCACAGCAAGCCAGGGTCTGTGTTGATGTTTGAGGCTCCTGTTACCATCCAAGACCAAAGATGCCCAAGTTCTGGGCTGCTACCTGGGGCCATGTTAGTGTCCAAGGGCCACACTGCCACTGGGGCTGTGCTGATCTGAATGACCTGCATTGCTACCTATGGCCCTGGTGACATCCAGGCCCAGCTGCTGCCGAGGACCATGTATGGGTCCAGGGTCCAGTCACAGCTGGGGTCTGTGTTGAAGTCCCAGGTCTGTGTTGCTCCCAAAGGTCACACAGAAGCCAGGGGTCTGGGTTGCAACCTGTGACCTTGTTCATATCCCAGGGCTGTGCTGCCCCCAGAGCCATCCTGATCTTAGTGGCCTGTGCTGTCACTCAGGGCTGTAGTGTGGTCCGGCCCAAGCTGCTGCTGAGGCCATGTCTGGGCCCGTGGTCCTACTGCAGCTGGGGTCTATGTTGATGTCTGTGGCTCTTCCTACTTTAGGAGTCCATAGGAACCATGCATGATGAAATCAGAGGGCCATGTTAAACCAGTCCTGTCCTTCACTGGCCCTGGGAAAGCTGGCCCTACCCCTCACTGGGCACTGCAGGAAGAGAGCTGGCCCTGACCCTCATGGGAGAGCTGGCCTCATCCCTCACCATGGGCAAGGGAGAACTGACCCTGATGCCATGGGCATAGGAGAGCTGGTTCTGCCCCTCCCGTGATGGGGGGCAGGCAGCCCCAGTGGCCTAGACTGACCAGCTTAGCTACCGCCCAGGCCCACAGCCAGGCCTTTGGTTGGCCCATCCTAACATTTACCCCATCTAGGACCTACTGGAGCTCGTGAAGGGACTGGTCCTGTGGAATAATACTCTCAGGGTCTCCATGACTCAGGGTCAATGGGATTTGCCAGAGGAGTTCTGGTGAAGATCCATTGATGATGGTGTACCAGAAACCAGAGGCCTTGAACCGGCCCGGTGACTCATTGCAATGAGCATTTTCAAGTAAAGCTGACTGGACAAAAGAGTGTACTGTGTAATACACCTGGGCCCCTAATGCCGCTAGGACAAACGGACAGGTGTGAGAGAGGTGGAAATGATAGAGGAGAGAGGAGGGCTTTCTATTTGTTTGCTTTTGTGGGTTTTGTTGTTCAAATCTTAGATGGTCTTTTCATAAAAAACCCGGTACCAGATATTGGGGTGAAGGCTGAAAGATCAGAGAAGCAGAGCAAGCCACAGCCACCACCTATTACCTCACTAACTCCACGAATCCTCAGACTGAGATCCTCTGAGTCTTCACCCAAAAGGATCTCAGCTGAACTGCTTTAGTTCCTGTCTCCTCACACCTTATATACCTTTCTCCACCCTGCCATCACTTCCTGGGATTAAAGGCCTGTGTGCTTCCCAGTACTGGGATTAAAGCTGTGTGTCACCACTGCCTGGCCTCTACGTCTAATCTAGTGGCTGGTTCTGTCCTCTGATCCTCTGGCAAGCTTTATTGGGGTACGCAATAAATATATCACCACAGGGTTTAGTTTGGTTTGAGTTTTTTTTATTCTTCTTATGGGGGGATTGTGCTGCAGAGGTGAGGGGTGGATATGGGGGGACTCTGGCAAGCTCCATTGTGGCAGGCGTGGCTCTGGCAAGCCTTGCCCTTCTCCCCCATTCCCTCTGCCTTGCTAAAAAACCATTAGATTACATTCCTAAAGCCAGCCCCCAAGTCTGTTTCCTATTTGGCCACTTCCTCCTCCCGAGGCTGACCACCAAGGTCCACCTATCAAAGTATTGAAGTCCAGCAATCAAAAGCCCCAATTGGTTCATCTAATTAATATGCCCAATTAAAATTAGACACCTCATCCTAGTTCATTCTAACACAGACCTCCCCTTTTTCTCTTCTTAAAAATTGTACCTACAAAGTCATTTGCTGCTGTTTTCCTGCCTGAGTCAGAGAGCAGCCACTTTAACTTCTCTTCCTTGCTTAATAAAGGATCTCTCTGTGAAAACAGGTGTTTGAGTCTGGTTTGTGCCTAATCCGAGGTTCGAGAGGGAGCACCCACTGTGCAGGAGGGTGCTCTCCTTCACTCCCTCCCCCAAAGAGTACATACTTCATGATTTAATTCATTTGAAATTCTAGAAAATGCGAATTATTTTATGATGACCAAAAGAGTAGATCTTGGGGAATGGTGGAAAGGGGAGTACAAAATCAGGAAAGTGAAATTGCAAAGATGTACAAGGCAACTTTGTGGGGTGATTTGTGACCATGTTTTCACACACTTATGCACTATGCTAGCAATTACCTAATTCTGGTTAGGTGGATGGCTCAGTCTTGGTATGCTTGTCTCTGAAGTATAAGGCCCTAGGTTCAGTCCCCAGGGCTACCAAACAATGAAGGGTGAGGATGCACCCATTGACGTGAGGTTGAATTGAGACTACTGTTTGGACTGGAGAGACGGCCAGGTGGGTAAAGTGCTTCCTATGCAATCAGCAAGCGTAAGGACTTGAGTTCAAATCTCCAGAACCCACATAAAAGACAAGCATAGTGGCACTCATGGGGCAGGCACGTAGGGGTGAGCACACTTGTACCCATGTGCACACATACACTCACACGGTGACAAAATGTAAAGAATAGTGGAAATGGACGAATTACACACTTTAAATAGCTTCAGCTCCTTCTATGTTAATTCTAGGTCAATAGAACCACTATTTTTCAAGTAGTTCTGTAGTGAGATGGCTCAGTAGGTAAATGCACTTGCCACCAAGCCTAATGACTTGAGTTCAAGCCCAGGGACCCATAAGGTAGAAAGAGAGAACTGTCTTTCACAAGTTGTCCTCTGGCATCCACAGATATCCCAGGCATGGACCTGAGCTCCTCAGGGTTGGTGACAAGCACCTTTATTGCCTCACCAGCCTTTACTTCCTTACAGTTTTGCCTTTTCCAGAACGTGATATAGCAATAATTATGTAGAATGCAGCCTTGTTCATATAGGATTAGACACCTTGTAACTAAATCTTCCAGTGTGATCTTCATTTCCTAGTATACATTTTTAGAAGAAGAATATTGGGTTCTTACGGTTTTGAAGATTTTGATATTTGTCAAAATTCTTCTATAGAAATTTTCTTCCAGCTTACATTCTCTTTAGCATTGTGGAGAAATATACCTTCCCCACAACCCACTGCCAATCTCTTGCCACCACCTCCAGGGAATTCATTTCCTTTTATTTCTGAGTAGTATTGTCAAATCGATATTATGAAATGCTTTAGAAATGGAAATCACTTTCTTTTATTTGCTGAATATAAAGAGAAGTCATGCTTATGCTATCATTTTAAGTTATTTGCAGACTGAAAGGTTAAAGTAGTACTCCATTATTTAATTTGTATTTATTCAATTGCTAACAATATAAACATTTTGTCAGGAAAAAAATATTATCTTTGTGCCACTTAGATTAATCCAGTGGGTAGGTAATACATATTAAAATGCAGCAAGGTTGTCTTAGTCAGGATTTCTATTGCTGTGAAGAGACACTGTGACTGCAGCAACTCTCGGAAAGGAAAACATTTAATTGGAGTGGCTGGCTTACAGTTCAGGGGTTTAGTCCATTATCATCATGTCGGGAAGCATGGCAGCATGCAGGCAGACATGGTGCTGGAGAAGGAGCTGAGTTCTATATTTTGCAGGCGACGGAAAGCTGTCTAAGATAGTGGGTATGGCTTGATCATATATGAGACCTCAAAGCCCACCCCCACAGTGACACACTTCCTCCAATGAGGCCACGCCCACTCCTAATAGCGCCACTCCCTTTGGGGGCCATTTTCTTTCAAACCACCACAATAGTACTCATAAAAACCAAATTTTTGAGCCGTTATTGTAACCTAGTACTTTGCTGGGCATTCCATCAACACATAGGGAAGAATCTATTTCTTTTTATATTTTTTTTTATTGATTGGAGGGAGGGCACATGAACTACAGTGGTTATGCAGAGGTCAGAGGGCAATCTGTTCTCTCTTTCCATCACATATGTTCCAGTACCCCCTGGAGCTGGAGTTATAGACAGTTATGAGCTGCCTGACTAGGTGCTAAGGATTGAACCTGGGTCCTCTGGAAGAACAGTACAGGCTCTTAGCCATCTCTCCAGCCTCTAATTAGAAGGGGCTGGATTCAAACTCACAGAGATCCTCTGGTCTCTGACTCAGGAGTTCTGGCATTAAAGGCAAGCACCACCGTGCCTGGCTAAAAAATTCCTTTAAAAAAAATTAATCTGCTGGGTGGTGGTGGAAAGGACCAGAGTCCAGCACAGGACACACACCAAGACCAAGTTCTCAGCACAAAGGAGATTTATTCACCCCAGAGGGACAAAGGGCAGGAATAAGAGACAAAGACAGGAGATAGAGGATGAGGAAGAAGGAAAAAGGAACTAAGGAGAGGGGATGGAATATTTGCCCCAGAGGGACAGAGGACTGCCTCTGGATAGACAGGAGATAGACATGGCCCATAGGCAAATACCAGTTTATAAAGGTAAAAGGAGAAGCCCCATGTTAGGATGAGGTGTTTAATTTTAATTGGGTATGTTAATTAGGTGAACCAAAGGGGGATTTTAATTCCTGGACTTCAATACTTTGATAGCTGGACCCTGGTAGTTAGTCTCAGGTAGAGGAAATGGCCAAATAAAGGAATAGACCTTGGTGGTTAGCTTTAAGAATATAATCCAACAGTTTAGAAAGGAAGAGGGAATGGGAGAAGGGGAAGGCCTGTCAGAGCCCTGTTTGCTGTGCTCGGGTCTGTCAGAGACCTTCAGTGGTACCACTCGCCTTTAATTCTATCACTTGGGAGGCAGAGGCAGGTGAATCTTTCTGAGTTCAAGGCCAGCCTTGTCTACAGAGCAAGTTCCAGGACAGACAGGGCTCCACAGAGAAACCCTGTCTCAAAAAAAAAAAAAAAAAAAACACAACATAAATAGGTAAAGAAAATCTGAATTATAATCAATTGCTAGCATCAATAGTTTACTGTAGCTGGCACCAGTAGGGTTAGGCAGGTGAAAGACATGCACACGCTCACCTGGGGCTGCCTGCCCTGGGTGGGTAAGAGAAACCAGGGGCCAGCAGCACACTGAGCCGTAGGACGCCATTATGGTGAGCAAATATATGGTAGGGTATGGAAGGGAGAGAGGCAGAATGGTTCATGTTCTATGGAGAGAGGCAGATCTGAAGAGGCAAAGATGCTGAGGAATGGTCTGATATGAGAGGCCTGCTTGTCATCCTGTGACTTCTGGACCTGGGCTTCTGCCAAGGGCCATACCAGGGTCCATGGCCCTGCCACAGCCATGGTCTGCATTGAAGTCCATGGCCCCTGTTACCACCAAAGACCCGAGGTCTGGGCCACCACCTGGGGCCATGTTGGTGTCCAAGAGCTACCCTACAGCCAGGGTGAAGCCCATCTGAGTGGCCTGCACTGTCACCTGGGACCATGGTGACATTCAGATGGGGCTGCTGCCAGGGACCTACAACAGTGAGGATCTGTGTGGATTTCCATGGCCTGTGTTGTCACCAAGGGCAACAGGGATGCCCAGGTTCTAGGCCACCACCTGGGGCCATGTTGGAGTATGGGGACCACACTGCTGCTGGAGCTGGTGCCATGCAGATCTGGGAGGCCTACACTGTTACCTGGGGTCATGGTGAAGTCAGGCCCCAGGCTGCTGCTGTTGGCCATGTCTGGGTCCATGGTCCTGCCGCACCTGGTGTCTGTGTTACCACAGGGCCCCATGTGAACCATGTGTTGGAGCATGATAGCTGTGCTGGGCTGGGCCCATCCCTCACTGGCCTGGAGAGATCCTCCCCTCCCCTCACCAGAGAGCTGACCCTGGCCCTCACTGGCCCTGGGATAATGGACCCCCATGACTCCGGTATGGCAGAGCTGGTCCCACCTCTCACAGGAGAGCTTCCCTCCCACCTACCCCCACTTTCCTCACCGCTGCCACTTGGGAAAGCTGGTCCCACCCTCCACCATGAGTATGAGAGAGCCGGCTCTGCTCCTCACCTGAGGGAGGTGGTCCCAGCAGGACTGACCAACTCAGATACACACCCAGGGCTTTGAGTTGGCATGCCCCAACATCCATCCTATCTCTGACCTGCTGGATTGTGTGTGTCCATGGGAACCATAACTGCAGGATCTCCATGACTCAACAGCAGGATATCCGAGAGGAGATTCACTGATTGTCCAGTATTGATGGTGTACCAGAAGCCAGAGACCTTGAACCTGACCAACAACACGTTACACAATGAACATTTTCAAGCAAAGCTGTTTGGACACAAGGGTCTGCTGTGTGACACACTGCAGCTCCCAGTGCCACTGAGATGAATGAAGAAGGGATGGAGAGACAGGAAAGATGGAGGAGTGAAGTGGGTTGGGTTTTTTTGTTTTTTTTAATTAGTATCCTTATTTGTATTTTAAAATATGTATTTTTTTTATTTTGTGTATATGAGTGCTCTATCTGCATGTACGCCTTTATGTCAGAAGAGGGCATCAGATCCCACTAGAGATGGTTGTGAACCACCATGTGGTTGCAGAAAATTGAACTCAGGACCTCTGGAAGAGCAGCCAGTGTTTTTAACCACTGAGCCATCTCTCCAGCCCTCTTATTTGTATTTTTATAAATTTTTATTTTTATTATTTATTTTGAAATATTCCTTGAAAGGGCGACACTACATGGTGAAGGACAGATACAGAGAGACTGGGAGGTGGGTGGGATTGGAGTGCATGATGTGAAATTCCCAAAGAATCAATAAAAAATTATGTTAAAAAGGTTTACTGTGTTTCTTTTTATTTATTTATTTCTTGGGTTCATAGTAGTTTGAAAGAAAATGACTCCCAAGTGGAGTGGCACTGTTAGGAAGTGTGGCCTTGTTGAAGTAGGTGTGCCCTTGCTGGAAGAAGTGTGTCACTGTCGGGTGGGCTTTGAGGTCTCTTTTGCTCAAGCTTTGCTCAGTGTCACAGACCATTTCCTGTTGCCTTCTGATCAAGATATAGCCAGCACCATGTCGGCCTGCATGCTGCCATGCTGCCTGTCATAATAATAGACTGAACCTCTGAACTGTAAGCCACCCCACCTCAATTAAATGTTTTCCTTTATAATAGTTGCTGTGGTTGTTAGAATTCTGCCCTCATTCCAGCTGCATGACCCCACATACGCAGTTCAGGAGTTAAGCAAAAGGTCTTGCGTCTTACATCATCAGTGTGCACTGGTGATCACGTAGTACACGTGGCATGGTCACAAATACCCCTGCCCCCTTCTCCTTGTTCCCTTCCTCTTCCTCTATCTCCTGTCTTTGTTCTTTATTCCTGCCTCTGTCCCTCTGGGGCAAATAAATCTCCTTTGTGTCGAGAACTTGGTCTTGGTGTATCCTGAGCCCATGTTAAGGTTCCCCACAGCATCCCTTTAATCCCAGGATTTGGGAGCAGACTCAGGCAGATCTCTGTGAGTTCCAGGCCAACATGGTCTACAAATTTAGTTCCAGTACAGCCAGAGCTTCTTAGTGTTCTGTACCCATTTCCTCTAAGATTGAAACATACCATTCTGCCAGGAAGCTCCTTAAGCAGGAAGGTAAAAGACTCAAAATAACATCCAGGAAATCCCTGCAACTGACCAGATTCACTAGGCCCCTTCTTACCAGAGTCAACAATAAAAACTGCAAAGACTC
>CABHPH010160366.1:10735-23207 GCA_902168325.1 Peromyscus nudipes | reverse complement strand
GCCATACAGTTTGTAAGCAATATAAGTCTCTGTGTTTACTTAGTTGGGTCTGAGCGGCTGTGGGACTGGCGGGTGACAGAGATTTGTCCTGGCTGTTGGCCTGGCAGGAAAACTCTAGCTACACTCAGACATCAGACCAGCTGCCTGGAAGAAGCAGAAACCAGCCCAACAGCATGGAAGAGGTTTAGACCAAACGGGAAGTGGCGGGGCACAAAAGGTCAAGTGGTTTAGCTGCCTGCAGACTGTGTAGTGTGTTCCAGGTTCCCAGCATTGTGAACTGTCACCAGTGCTGGGTAGGCTTTGGAGATGCTGCGTCTTTGAGTCATTTCTGCTCTTGTAAGTAACCCCTCACCCATGTTCCCGCAAGTAATGAAGAACAAGCCTGCCTTCATCTTAGGCTTAAAAGCCATCTTATACTAATGACAAAGGAGGTTCATTCCTGTTTATGATTAAACCTCTGTTTTTCAAGGATTTTTTAACCTTAACTACAAATGGTTCTGTATTGCCTGTTCCAGGAATGGTAATGATGTCTTTGTTTCAAGGTCACATGACCACCTTGTTATGCCCAACCTTTCAACCATGTCTTTGTTTCAGGAGAACCATAGGACTAACCTGTTATGCTTATGTTCTGCTCCTGTAACTGCCTATTTTGCCGACCTATCCCCCTTTGGAAACCCCCTACTCCTGAGCTATAAAAACCTTGTCTTTCTCACATCCAATGCTGACCTCTCGGACCCGGCTGTAGGGGAGGCAGCCCTTGTACACAAATCAAAAAGCTTGCTTTAATTAATTTGGCCATGATGGTTTGGGTTGGTGGTCTTTCTCCTCCCAACTTTAGGATTAACAGTAATCCCAATAAAACTCATAGGTTTGAGCCAAGCAATGGTGGCGCACGCCTTTAATCCTAGCACTTGGGAGGCAGAGGCAGGCGGGTCTCTGTGAGTACAAGGCCAGCCTGGTCTACAGAGCTAGTTCCAGGACAACCAGGACTACACAAAGAAACCTTGCCTCAAAAAACAAAAAGCAAGCAAACAAACAAACAAACAAAAAACCCTCATTGGTTTACCAAATTGTACTTTGTTCTGTTGTGGGATCCCTATCTGGGGTGAGTAGATAGATGTGTGTATTGAGTCTCCCCAGGAAAGGCTTTGCCACATAACACATAGTGAGACACTATATTGAGGAAGAGAGAGAGAGAGAGAGAGAGAGAGAGAGAGAGAGAGAAAATCCAAACAAAGGGAGCTCGAGAGGAAAGACACGACATGGAAGTCACACTCTGTCCCTCCTGAAACACTATGGCAGCACATTAGCAGGAGGATGAAAAGAGAGCCACCAAGGTGTCTCAGGAGTAGAGGCACTTTACATGCAAGCCTGATGACCCCAGTCTGACCCCCCCAAATCCACAGTGGATGACCTGAGTCTGACCCCCAAAACCAACAATGGAAAAAGAGAGCCAACTCCTGAAAGTTGTCCTCTGACCCCCACATGGATGCCATGGCAGATGTCTCCACACTCACATATGTACCATTCCCATGTACGTAATATGTAAACTCCTTTTTAGAAAAGGGTGGGTTGAGCTGGGTGTAGTGGTGCAGCCTTTAATCCCAGCGCTCAGGAGGAAGAGGCAGGTGGATCTCTGTGAGTCTGAGGCAAGCTCAGTCTATAGAGAGAGTTCCAGGACAGCCAGAGCTATATAATGGAGAGGCCCTGTCTCAAAAAAAAGAGACAGGGGGCAGGGGAGGGTGAGCTGGTTGTGGTGGCACACAGCAGAAGCAGTCAGAGGCAGAAGCAGGGAATCCAAAGGGAGTTTGAGGCGAGCTAGCATGGTCTACACCGTCAGTTCTAGGCCAGCCAGGCTATATGGTGAGACCCTTTCCAAAAAAATGGAGGTGAGGCTGGAGAGATGGCTCCACAGATAAAAGTACTTGCTCTGCAAGCCTGCAAATCTGAGTTCCATCCCTAGAATCCACAGTGGGAGCCGAGAACCAATCCCCAAAACTTGACCTCTGACTTCCACACACATCCACACACTCTCTCCCCCCCACACACACACCTGTAAATAACAATAGTTCAGTTGTTTTGTTAGTTTTTAAAACTGAGAATGATAAGAAACTTGGAAGCATATGCCATAAGTACCTTCAGATATACACCAAGAACTTGATTAAAATACATCAGAAGCACGGGGCATTGGCCACACAAACTGTGATGTACAAGTACCGGGCTCATTTATTCTGCTCCTATGTGATGAGATTATTTTTAAAATTATGATAGAAAGAGATATGCAGTAACACCAGTAATCTCAGCATTTGTGAGGCTGAGGCAGGAGGATTTCCATGAGTTTGAGGACAGCATGGGCTTCACAGTAAGTTCCAGACCAAAGAGTAAAAGAGTCTTAATATTGAATATTTAATTTAAAAAAAATTTTTTAATTAAAAGACCCCAAAAAAGTACAACATGGATGTATGTGTGCTGTGGAGAACTGTCTTTACCTGGGGAAAGGTCTGCCTTTGTTCACATTCCTCGGAAGTTCTCTCTGAACTTTTGAAATTCTCTGAAAGGTAGGAGGAATGAACCCAACCTGACAATAGAAGGGATATGAGTGAAACTGAGTTCACCCATGAAGGGAATACTTACGTCAAGCCTGCTTCCCTAATGAAGCTTCAACCTGAAGTCTAGACACTGGGCTAGGGTAGGCTCCTTGTGACCCTCCACACATCAAAGTTCAGAGGATGACACAGTCCCTAGGACACAAAACTTGGGACCTCTGTTGTAGGTGTCTCTAACTTTGGGTGGTTGTTTGCTTTGGGTTTTGTTTTGTTTTGTTTTGTTTTGTTTTGTTTTGTTTTGTTTTGTTTTTGAGACAGAGTTTCTCTGTGTAGCTTTGCCCCTTTCCTGGAACTCACTTGGTAGCCCAGGCTGGCGTCGAACTCACAGAGATCTGCCTGGCTCTGCCTCCTGAGTGCTGGGATTAAAGGCGTGTGCCACCACCGCCTGGCTGCTTTGGTTTCTTGAGACAGGGTTTGACTATGTAGCCCAGGCTAACCTTGAACTCACAATCCTGCTTCAGCATTCCCGGTGCTGGAGCAGGCATGGGGCCCCTATCCACTGACTAGTTCTTAGTTGTGTCATTTCATTACTGACTTGTTCCAAAAGATTTTTGAACTTTCATTAAGAACCCCCTAATTTATAACCAGCTTATTAAAAGTGGGTGAATCTGTACATAATGAGTGAAATTGGCACATTTTACTTATTTAAGAGGCGATATGATCTCTCATATCATCAGACTTTCCCAGGGGAAGAGATAATTTATAGACTTCATTAGGACCAAAGTTGAGTGTCTAAGGAAACTTGTAGTTCACAGAGTAAAGACTGCAAACTGTCCCAGAATTGGTATACCACAAGATAACAAGCCAATAAACCAAGAGGACAACAAAACTGATGAATACCAATTTCAAGAAAAGAAAATATAGCTAAGTAAAATACATCCAATCCCTCTCATACTTCGAGAAGTAGGAGTTAAAAGTACAGGGAGATGCCATTTTTAACTACCAAATTGACAAAGGAAAATTTTTGGATATCATGCCACACTGTGAGACATAGGGAAACCGGGTCTGGTAGCCTCACACATCAAAGGTGCAATTCAAAATCAACACCACTTCTGTGAAGGGTAATGTGGCAATGTCTCAAGAAACTAATCCATTTGACTCAGCAAGTTCACCTTTAGGAACTTACCACAGCTCTGTCCACATGTTGGCAAAGAGCCATTTGTTACAAGTTGGAAAACACTGTCCCAACATCCAATAACTCTTCTATTAGGATCACTTTCCTTACATTTTGGATCCGAGATAGCCCTGTGGTTTGGTTGTATCTATAAAATGCGGCAGAAGGCACGTGGTGCTGGAGCCGAACCTCTACAGGCTTGTGTCCTCTATTGTCATGGTGTTGGAATTCTGCTTTTGGACCAGCTGGTGCTCAGAACTGGAAAGACACCAAAGAGGCTGTGAGGGAAGGCTGAAGGGTTGGTGGAGCAACAGCTGCTGGTGCTGGAAAAAAAGAGAGAGAAAAGAGTGTTGGAGCTGGGGAAAGGACAACTCATGCTATGCAGTCCTCACGTGACTGGCCTTTGACAGACTGAGAGAGAGAAAAGATAGCTAATACTGCTTCAAACAGCTTTTGGATTTGTGTATTATTGTACATGTGGTGTGTGGATGTGGGGTGTGTGTATGCGTGAGTGAGTGGGAGTGTGTGTGTGTGTGTGTGTGTCTGTGTCTGTGTCTGTGTCTGTGTGTGTGTGTAGGTATGTGCTTACCATAGCATGCACGTGCAGGTGAGAGTACAATTTAACTTCAGAGCCATCTCATCGACCCTGTTTCAGATTTTTAAGTAAGGAGATGGCAGGGCTGAATGTGAATGTACCATTTGGTATCCCCTAACTATGTACAATAACACATAGGAGAGGAGAGATGAGCAAAAGAAGAAATGATACCTTTTGCAGGCAGAATTCGGAGGACTTTTTTTTTAAGGCCAAGGCTTCACCTGTTTGGAAGATAAAACTGTTTCATTCCTTTTCTCAGTGGCTATATTTTTCTCATAGCCATGGGTTGTATCTGTAGCACTGAAGATAAAACAAATAAACAAGCAAAGGACAGAACCAAAAATAAATGAATGAGCAAATGAACAAATAAATGAAACACCTCCCGTTCATATCTGAGATGGGGGCTCAGGACAAGGGCAGGCTCGGCCGCAGTGTCTGGGTACAGCTGAAGTGGCCCTGCTGCTTGGCCCACATGGAGTAGCTCCATGTTACTAGAGGTGTTTGTCATAGATGGGCATGCCACACGGAGTCTCTCACAAACTCCATTAAAGTTATAATAAGGAGCTAAAGAGACGGTTCCACAGTTAAAGGCACTTGCTGTTCTCAAAGAGGACCTGAGTTCAGTTCCTGAGTTCAGTTCCCAGCACCTACATGGAGGCTCAGAATCATCTATAACTCTATTTCCAGGGGATCCACTGTCCTCTTCTGGCTTCCTCAAAAGAGCTGCATTTATGTGGTGCACTTACATGTAGGCAAATCACTCATACACGTTTAAAAAGTTATAGTAGTTATAATATCCAGGGTTCTGTAAGGCCATTCCACACCTCACTCTGAGTTAAGAGAGATGGAGATGCAGCAGATGGAGAGTGTGTAGACGAATATCCCAACTTTGCTCCTCTGGCAGAATAAGTCTGAGATGAGCTTTACACCATCTCCCAGAAGATTAAGCTCCAACTCTTCACCCTTATTGGCTTCCTTCCCTTTCATCACACATCTGTTTCCTTATTGGTATTCTCATTTCTCCTAGAAACTTCTTGTGCTTAAAACTTTGTTTCAGCAATATCCTCTGAAAGACCCACCCCACCCTACCAGAAATTAGAAGGTAAAATATCTCTTTCATCTTTGAAATCTCAAAACAGAGCTTCCTCCAAGAACAGAAAATATTGCTTCAAAGAGTCAAAGCAATATCCTGGCTTACTGGGGATTCAGGGAGGTTTTTGTTATATTTGCCCACACTAATAGATACCGGTTAAAGGGGAAAAAATACTGGGTCTGGAGAGATATCTTAGCAATTAAGACAAATACTGTTTGTGCAGGCTGATTTTTTTTTTTTTTGAGACAAGGTTTCTCTGTGTAGCCCAGGCTGTCCTGGAACTCACTCTGTAGACTAGGCTGGCCTTAAACTCAGAGATCTGGGTGTGCCACCACCACCCAGCATGCAGGCTGATTTTTTTTTTTTTTTTTTTTTTTTTTGGTCAACTTGTCACAAGTTAGGGTCATTTGGGCTGATGGATAATGGTAGATATTGATTCTCATGTTACACGCTCTAGAGTCACCCAGGAGACAAGCCTATGGGGATTATCTAGATTAGGTCAGCCTCTGGGTGTGTCTGAGAGGCATTGTGTAGATTAGGTTAACTGAGGTAAGAAGACCTACTTTGAATATGAGCAGCACCATTCCACAGGCTGCAGTCCTGGATCAAATCCGAGGTGGCAAGTTAGCTGAGCATTGGCATTCATCTGAGAAAACAGAGTGGCCAGCCTCTGGAGCTCTGCCACCTGTGGTGATATTGTGTCCCCCAATATATTGTGCCCCCTAATAAACTTATCTGGTGCCAGAGAACAGAACAGCCACTAGATATAGAGGCCAGAAAATGGTGGCACACACACCTTTAATCCTAGCATCCTGGAGGCAGAGATCCATCTGGATCTCTGTGAGTTCAAAGCCACACTGGAAACAGCCAGGCATGGTGACTCATGCCTTTAATCCCAGGAAGTGATAGCAGGAAGCAGAAAGGTATTTAAGGCGTGAGCCAGAGCCTGGTTAAGCTTTTACGCTTTTGAGCAGCAGTTCAGCTGAGATCCACTTGGATGAGGACTCAAAGGCCTCCAGTCTGAGGAAACAAGATCAGCTGAGGAATTGGCGAGGTGAGGAAGCTGTGGCTTGTTCTGCTTCTCTGGTCTTCCAGCATTCACCCCAATGAATTCACCTGGCTTCAGATTTGTTTTTATTAATAAGACCTTTAGAGATTTGTGCTACAGCCACCATCCCATGATGGACCATGACCTCAAATTGTGAGCCAAAACAAGCTTCCTTAAGCTGCTTTCCTCAGTGTTTTATCTCAGCAACAGGAAAAGGAACTATGATTATAAGCAAAGATTTAGGGAACTGGGAGAAGAAGCAGATTCTCAAAGCAGCACCTTAAAACGTCCAGACATTAACATTTTCAGCAAGTGATCCTTAAAATATTTGTCACTTCCTAGTTAAAAATGAGCAAAAGAGCAACTTGGGGTCCTAGACTGGTCACAAAGCTAAAAGGTAAACTGATAACAGTAAATACAGTTAGCGGGGGCTTCATGGCCCAAAGTTAATAAAGCTAAAAGGTAAACTGAGTCTTAAATACTCTAAGTTATCTCCTCCCTCAAGGCTGTTATCTCCTAGAACTCCCCAAACAGTGCCGCCACAGGTGACCAAGAATTCGAACACAAGCCTGGTGGTGGTGGCGGCGGCGGCGGCGGCGGCGGCGCAGCACACCTTTAATCCCAGCACTCAGGAGGCAGAGGCAGGTGGATCTCTGAATTTGAAGCCAGCCTGGTCTACAGAGTGAGTTCCAGAACAGCAAAGGCTACACACAGAAAAACCCTGCCTTGAAAAAAAAAAAAAAAGTTCCCTTAATCATTCCTCTGGTCTCCATTTGGTTTGTTTTCTTGGAAGGTACCTCAAGATGTCTCTAACCTTAAGCTGTCTCATCCACAGGCTGAGGCTCAGCCTGACAACAGATGCCATCCACAGGTAGTCTGTCACCTATGAACTCCTGAATGACTTCCTGTTTAGCTCACCAGAATGACTCGCAGAACTCAGGGAAACATTTTACTTGCATCTACTGATTTTCTATAAAGACTGCTTACTACAAAGGATTCAGATGGACAGCCAGATGGAGGAGATGCATGGGGCAAGCATGTGAGAAGTGGTGTGATGCCTTCTTACTCTCTGTGGGTTTTCAGACACCTGTTTCTCTGGAAACCTCCACCTGTGCAGTTAATCTAAAGCTCATGGACTCTAGAAGCTTCACTAAGTAGGCGTGATTGATTCCATCATTGGTCATTAGTAATCAGCTCAAACACCAGCACCTCTCATCCTCCAGAGGCCCAAGGGCTGAAACTCCTAACCTTCAGTCTTCTCTGAGAGCACTCAGGGAGGTGCCCCAGCCACCTCAATAGCACATTAAAGATTCTTATCACTCCCAGAGATTCTACGGGATTTAAGAGAGAGAAGACAAAATGATCATAATAGTAGTAGTAGTAGTAGTAGTAGTAGTAATAATAATAATAATAATAATAATAATAATTCACAATAACAGAGGTAAAGCAGTTGGAAGTCACAGAGGTCTGGCCAGCTTCTGTTCACACTGAAGTTTGAGTTCAGTGGGTCCAATCACTAATGCTTTGTATTCCAGCAAGCATTGTACAAGTGTTATTTTACTTACTTTATAAGAGACCATACTACCATATGCTGGGATCAGACTGTGTGTTCTGCCCTGCATTACTCTATATTATGCAAAATGGTGTTTTTCCAGGCTGTGCCTTGCCCTGAGAGAATCCATTTTATAAACAGCTTTTTACTCCATTCTGAGTGCAAACACGGAGACAAGATGACTCTGCACCTTGGCAGACCAGTAAACAACACCAGCTGTTCAGCACCACCCACAGGCACACAGTGATAAATAACTTATTCTTAAAAGCAAAAAAGGTGCCACTTTATACATTTTTCAAAGTAAATTGGGACTAAAGAAGCACATGGAGATAGTAAAATCATTAGGGAAGCCAGGCCTGAGAACTTACCAAACACACACCAGGCTGTGGAATGGGAGCAACTCCTCTCCTGGGCTCCATGAAAAGAAGCACTATGATGTCAACCTGTCAGGTGAGAACATAGTAAGTGATCAAGGAACTGACAGGCAGAGAACACTGGAGTGTCCCAGGGGCTTGAGCTCAGCTTGTTTCCTGATGTTGATTGGTCCTACCAGAATTGCTGTTTGTCTGTCTGTCAATCTGTCTGTTTGTTCATTCCTCGGGATCTGCCATCCACCTATTTGTCCTTTTGTTCACCTGGACCCAACCCTGTCCTTTCTCTCTGCAACTTCTCCTACTTCTACAGCTTAACTCTGACCTTTGGCCTGACTCAGTAGCAGGAACAGCTTCTCTGGGAGTTGGGTGGGGGAGACATACATCTAAAGCATTTATCTAATTATTCTTTTATCAATAAAAACTCAGGAGTCAGGTAAAAAAAACCTGATGGACCAGACAAACAATAAAAAATCAATCAGTAAGCCGAGCGGTGGTGGCATACACCTTTGATCCCAGCACTCGGGAGACAGAGGCAGGCAGATCTCTGTGAGTTCGAGGCCAGCCTGGGCTACAGCATGAGTTCCAGGACAGACTCCAAAGCTACACAGAGAAACCCTGTCTTGAAAAACCAAAAATAAATAAATAAATAAATAAATAAATAAATAAATAAATAAATAAATAAATAAATAAAAAGAGAATCAGTGACCTCCTCTTTCTCTCCTTCTTCAATCCAGAAGACCAAGCCTCTTTCTAAACTATTTTCTACTATTTTCTGTGTCTCTATATGTCATGGGTCCTCCAAAACCTCTATGGCTAATTTTGGTCATCTAGTAGCTAGCTTCACCCTCTGATTCAAGGTAAACTTTACTGGTAGTCTTGGAAGTGTCAGAGTGTGATCAAAATATCCCACAACACACCTCCAGTCCATTTATTATCTTATAACTGCAAAGACTCTTTGAGTCTCTACTTGACACTCCTTGAACTCCACTAGGCTCTCTTTAACCCTTTGCAGTTGTTATAATGCGCAAGAAAGAGACAGAGAAAGAGATAGAATATATGACCAGAGTATTAGTAATTGTGATTAGAATAAATTGTAGGCAGAGTTCCTCTGTGTCTTGGCAGCCACTCCCAAATACCCTTTCAGAGACTTATTATTAATTATAAATGCTCAGTCAATAGCTCAGGCTGGTTACTAGCTAACTCTCTAGTTTAAAATTTAACATTTTAAATTAACCCATATTTCTTATCTACCCTCTGCCATGTGGCTGTACCTTCTTTCAACACAGCACACTCATCTACTCATCTTACTTCTCTCTTGTGACTCTAGAGACTCCACCCTTCTTCTTCCCAGCATCCTCTCTGGCTGTCCAGCCTATATCTTCTGCTGAGTTACTGGCCAGTCAGTTCTTTTATTAAACTAATCAGAAGGTGCCTTGGCAAAGACACATCTTTACAGTGTACAAAAAGATTATTCCATAACATTTTCCCCTTTTTGTTTAATTAAAGAAGAAGGTTTTAACTTTAACATACTAAAACTATACATAACAAAAACAGTTATTAAGCAAGAATTACATTACAATATCCAGTCCATTTGTATTTGGCAAATTCAGAGAAAATACTCCATTATCTATTCTATCTTGGTGAGTCCAAAGTTTTGTACCTAATTTACTTTTTATCCTAACTTGTATTACCAACCCAAAACTATCCTTTTGTGTCTCTCAACCTTATACATTTTACACCTCTTTTGTGAGTTTCTTTTCTGAATTTGGTAACAAGGAAAACTATAGTTATTACTATCTAGTCTTCAACTCCATCAGAGACTCAAGAAGGATATAATATTACCCAAGTAAATAGAAAGTGCCGAGCAAACAACTTCCTAAACTAAGAAATGACAGAAGCAGTTGGCTGCCTAGTCTCATGTCTCTCATGCTGGCTACAGTACCAAGAAGAGTCTTTTGGCAAAAAATGAACCTGTGTGCCTTGGTTGGCTATCCTGGAAACTAGGTCTACTTGGTAATTTGCTGGAAAGATACAAACATACTTGTCTGTGTTTTTGACTTACAATACTCATGATACCATATTACTGGAAATGCTAGAGTTGAGCTCTAAACTTGGAAATATCTGATTCCAGTTTCTGCTCTAAGTTTATACAGTTTCCCTGAAGTTAATCTGCACAGTTTCCCCATTGATGACAGGAGAAAATGCTTCTTGTTTGTTTGTTTGTTTGTTTGTTTTTTAATTGAGGTTATCTTAGGATTTCAATTGCTGTGATAAAACATCATGGCCAAAAGCAACTTGGAGATGAAAGGGTTTATTTTATCTTATAGCTTGTAGTCCATCATTCAGAGAAGTCAGGGAAGGAACTCAAGGCAGGAACTGAAGCAGAGGCCATGGAAGAGTGCTGCTTACTAGTTTGCTCAGCCTGTTTTCTTATAGCACTCAGCTTCCTGGTGATCAGGATTACAAGTGCACAACACTGTGTTCAACTATTATACTATCCCTTTTTTAAAATAACATTTATTTCATCCATGGTGTGTGTGTGTGTGTGTGTGTGTGTGTGTGTGTGTGTGTGTGTGTATCTTGTCTACTGGTGTCAGCAAGGGTCAGAAAAAGGCATTGGATCCCCTGAAGCTGGAGTTACAGGCATTTATGAGCTCTTGACCTGGGTGCTGGGATTTGAACATGTATCCTTTGGAAGAGCAACATGTGCTCCTAAGCGACAAGCCATCTCCCCAGCCCTGTGCTTGCTGCAAGATGCAAGAATATGTTATAGAGAATCAGCTGTATATAATAAAGCTATACCTAGAAAGGTCAAGGAATCTTTCTGGAGGGAATCCATTTATCAGGGAACATTTGGTGTTGTTTAGCTTTTAATATTCAGCTGCTTCTTGCTATGAATTTCTTGTACTCATAATTTCCTCAAAAACAGTGTATATGAACATACACACTCAAAGTACTTGGATAAGTCACATAGACAAGGCTTTCTGCCTTCAGGCTCTTGGTTCCCTGTTCCCTTTTAAGCATTTGAATCGGGTATCTGCCTTTTACAAATATCTCCTTTAGCTACATCCAAAGATAGGGCCAGCTCCAGACAAAAGCATCCAAGGACAAGCAACAAACAGAATAGCTGGCCATACCACCCAATAGGCACCTAAAGCCCCTGAACTTTTGGAGACAGCTTGGCTCCTAAGCCAAGTGCCTGGCTCCTAGGTACATAGCTTTGCTCTTGTACAAATCAAGCTCAGATCTCCCCCTCCTCTTAAAGCCCTAGAGAAGCTTCTTAGAACAAAGGATTTTTTGCATAACCAGGTGCAGGGAAGGTTGGGGCAGAATTCCTGGTCCAGGCAGAGTCACGGGGCTGAGAGGAGAGAACAAGGCAGAGTTTTCTGTAGATGGTAGGGCAAATATGGCACGGCCAAAGGGGAGAGGAGCAAGGAAAATGTTTGCAGATTATAGGTAGATTTGAGTGAAGTCAGGTGAGGAGAAGAGGAAGAAAAGATGGAGGATGAAGGAACAGAGGATGAAGATGAGATCAAAAGCATAAGAGCTCAGGGCTGTGAGAGGACAGGAAAAGAGGGGACAGAGAAGAGCTAAGCATGAGGGCAGGAAAGAAGCTGTGTAGAGAGAGAACTGACTCAAAGAGTAAAGTGTATGGACTGAGAGTTTCGTGTACTTAGATTCATTTAATATCGTCATAAATTAGATTATCAGCTGGTCCCTGGGAGCTGGCTATTGAGGGGCTGGACCTCCCTTAGTCCCTGATACATGCTGCCCCTCTTTTGTTGTTTTTGTTTGTTTGTTTGTTTGTTTTCTGTTTGTTTTTCTAGGCAGGGTTTCTCTGTGTAGTCCTGGCTGTCCTGGAACTCTCAGACGTCGGCCTGCCTCTGCCTCCCGAATGCTGGGATTAAGTGTGTGCCACAGTGTACAGTATGTGGTTTATTTAATCCCAACACTAAGGAGGTGGATCTCTGTGAGTTTGAGGCCAGTCTATTATATAGAGATTTCCAGACAGCCCCGGGGGGTAGGGGGTGGGATGGTTCTCTGCCCAATTGTAATCTTTCTCTTGCTTCCCTAAGAAAATACAATAGAG
>CABHPH010160365.1:38789-53209 GCA_902168325.1 Peromyscus nudipes | reverse complement strand
ATGCAAATAACCAACAAGCATTTTAAACAAGTGATGTTTAAAATCACTAATCATCGCATAAGCATAAGTCGAGGCCACACTGAAAGGTCACTCCATGCCCACAGGGGTGACTGCTGTGCCACATCCAAAGAAGTCCCCCAGTGAACAAAAGACAACAAACACTGGCAAGGAGACGTGGACTGGAGGTTTTTTGCACTCTTGGTAAAAATACAAGTATTGCAGTCACTATGGAAAAGAGATGCTATTTCCAAAAAAAGAAAAAAGAAACAACTTTTAAAAAGAACCACGTTGTTGTGGAGCTGTTATAATTCTGGATGCCTTTTTTTTTTAATGAAAGCAAGTTTTCCAAGAGATATTTGTATACCCTTGTTTATGACATGAACAACATCATTATTATTATCCTTGCAGTTATTCTTGTGGGGTTCTGAGATGGGATACCACTATGTAGAACATGTGTCATCAAATTCTTGATCTTCTGAGAGCTGAGATTACAGTCCCGTCTCTCCACCCAGCTAATAGCAGCATTTTCACACCAAAGACTCGAACAAGTTAGGTATTGAGCAATTGATGAAGGGACAAATAAATTCTAATATCAGCAAGCAATCAAATGCTGTTGAGTCTTAAAAGAGAGGAAACCCTTGATGCATGCTGCAACATACGCCAGTCATTAAAAGGCGGGTGTTGCGTTTTTCCATTTGCAGGAGATGCCTAGATAAACCAGAATTTTTGAGGAAGCAGGTAGAATGGCGGTTGCCAAGGAGTGTGTGGGAGAAGGAGATACTGCAGATGAATGGACATGGAGTTCCACTCAGGGAAGATGAGTAAGTCTGAAGTTTGTCTGTGTGGCAGTGTGGATACAGTCAACACTAGTGAACTACACATTTCAAGTAGTTCCGATGGCAAACAAACATTGCATGTTTTTACCATTGCTAAAAGTGTTTAACTTTGAATGCTTTTAAAGAAGGGTAATGATAGACATTTGAGATAGATAGTTTACACTGATTTGAGTACTACACAACGTATATATGGCCCGGGATGTCATGTGGCACCCCATAAATCTGTTCAATTTTTATGCATCAGTTAAAAGAGAAAAATGAACATCTGAAAATAATTGTAAAGGGGGATGGAGGTGAGACTCAGAGACTCAGAGGGCACACTGCTCCTGCCAAGGACCTGAGTCCAGTTTCCAGCACCAACATTGGGTACTCACAACTTGCTTGTAACTCCAGGTACAGGGAGTCTAGTGTCTCTTACCTGTATGGGCACCTGCCTTCATGTGTACATGCAAACACACACACAAACACACATACAAACATACACATACACACACACATACACACACACACACACACCCCTACCTCTATGGGCACCTGCATTCATGTGTACATGCAAACACACACACACACACACACACACACACACACATACACAGAGGCAATTTTAAAAATTTAAATACATATAAGTTATAAACTTGGGTTTGCAAGTAAATCTCCACACCAGAACAAATTTTATATTTGGTTCAATCACCAATCACATGAGTTAAAGTCAACACTAAAAACCATGGTAATTAACTTCATTATTCAGAATGGTCTCATCACTCACACTAAAAGGAAGGAGCTAAGTGTCTCAACTTCCTTCTTCCAAGGCTAAAGAGAAACCTCAGTGTGACATGCTGTGAGGGGAACCAGCTTTCTCGTCCCTCACACAGGTGGAAGGAAGTGGAGTCTGGAAACTTTTCTATCTTCTTCTACTTTCAAACCCTGACAAAGTGGCTGCAAAGCTGAGATCATAGCACCAGAACTGACACCCACCTTCCCAGTCTTGATGACAAGCAACCACCATGGCGTCTCCTCAGAGGATGGAATGAAGATCAGTTACAAAGACAAGAATCCAAACGCTGTGTTTGGACGAAACACCTGGGTCTCTTTCCTACTGCAGAGGTTCTCCAATGTTGATCGCTCGACCAGCCACACAGGCATCTCCTGGGATCTTCTTGGAGCTCTGTGTGGATCCCACCAACTATGTGTGAAGACACCCTGGTGAAGGTTAGGGACCCCTCACTCTCCACAGAGTATCAGCCTGTGGAGGAGAAGGGGACAGGGGTCTCAAACAAAGAAACCTCCATGGAATCAAATGTTTACTCTTAAAGTCATGAAGTGAGGGTGAATAAATAAATATAACAGAAAACTAGATCAGCAGAAAATTGTTCCATACATATTTCTTTAAAGTTTGTTTTCAAAGAGTATCTAAACCAATTATTGTTTGTTTGTTTTCAAAAATGTTCATTATTAAAAAACAAAAACAACAACAACAACAAAATCCCTTTCTGCACATCCCGTAGAAAGTCCCCTGCAAAGGATTAGAGAAAATTATCCAGCAACTCCTCACCATAACTGTTGGGAATTATTCTCCCCACAGGGCAGGTGGGAAAACAGGAAGGAGTGGTTAGAACACCTCATATGTGGTTCTCAGCTTGAGTTAATAGTAAAGCTTGAGTCCAAAACTGGGTATGTGACCCAGAGCCTTAGCCAGGTCAGTGTGCAGTGTTCTCCACCGGGATGATCCTCCTGAACGATGGATGACACTGGTGACAGTCTCAGTGACTAACCCATATGTGAGCCCTAGGACCCTCTCTTACGTGAATGGTGTGGGACCATTATTTCCACTGAGATCCTGGCCTCACACCTGCCCATTCAATTCAGAATTCAGGCTCTAGACAAGTATGGTTTCCTTCAACATTACATCGCCCCTCAGAGCCCTCAGAACATTCTTGAATGTCAACAATGATCCTTCCTCACTCTATGTTCTTTCCCTGTCAGGTCTCACCTCAGGCTAATTGACTTGAAGGTGCTACTTGTGCCCTCTCAGACAACCTACCTTGGTCTGTTTGTCCATTTTCTGGTACATTCTCTCTTCTTTGGGTTGTCCACTTCTCTCCAGTTTCAGGAACTTGCTATCACCAAATAATCTCCACTGTTTTGTCTCATGGTGTTTCCTGGTCTGGAATCTTCTCTCTCATTTTCCAACAATGTTTCTCCTGTCAAATTTTAGCTAGACCCGACATAGACGAGATCCTTTGAGCTCTCCCTGTCTGTCCCATGGTCTCTGAAGCTTCGTGGAGCAATGCTTCCATTGCTAAGGCCTTTGACTATACATGCATGAATAGAGTACCTCATGGATGTCAAAATGCATACTTAAGCATCACAAGAACAGAGATAAAAGTAGATGAGAGATAAACATCAGTGGTTCTGTAACTTTCTCCCTTCACCTAAAATTAAGTCATCCTGAAGACCCTGAGGTGCAAGCTCTCCACACCCCAAGCCTCAATCCCTCATGTTACCACTTCATCTCATGCTGGTGGCTTTTCTCATGCAGTTTACTATGTGTCTCTAGCTTATTTTCTTTTTGTGGTTTTATTTGATCTATAATGTACACATAATATAATTGTACAACTTCACCAATATAATAATGCTGATTGGACCCTTGCAGATATTATGTAGTGACTAAATGGGTGTCGAATAGAATAGGTGTGCAGTTCCTTATTGGTGTAATTTCACTGGGGTCACTGTGCTTAGCAGACAGGTCCAGGCTTTGAAGCTACTGGTTATTGGGGATCAGAGTTTCTCGGCACCGTGTAAGAAGCAGGATGGTAGAAACACAGGCTAATCCAGCTTCAAAGGAAAGCCGGGTAGTCTATACATCTGCTATCATTTGACCAGTTCTTGTAAAACTAGACATGCCAATGCCCCCCCCAAAACAGTTTGACTTGTAAAAGCATAAAATAACTCACCAATTCAGTGAGTTCAAAATAAGTGGGCCATTGGGCACAGGCATGTGCTACTGAGCGGGAAGAACTGAGTCCTGTCCACAACACCCACCTGGTACAAGGAGAGCCTTGTACAAGACTCCCACAAGCTGCCCTCTGATCTTCACACGCAGGCTGTGGAACTCACACATGCGTGTGTGCACACACAAAAAATTGAATAAACATAATAAAAATATGTGAAGGTAAAGGAAAAGAATGGGTGAACTTTTCATCGCTTACCAATCTTTCCTGGTGTACCCAGAAGTCAGGTGCCATGCTGTGAAACATTGAACAAAGTAAAAAGCAGTACTATGTATGCTGACCAGCATCTAGTAGTCAACATAATATTTAAAATACCCTTTCTTGGAAAAAAAAAAAAGTACCCGTCCATCACTGCCCAGAATAATAACCTCGGTTGTCAAGCTCAAAGAATCCCATTACTATGGTGTGCTTTTTTCCCTCTTTATCCTGTGTCATTTTCACAACGCTAATGTACTCTTATGTTATTAAAAAAAATCCCAAAATGTCTCGTTTCTCCTCCACCAGTATTTTACACCTTTGTTAGTGACTGGGAGGCGGGAAACACAGAACATGAGGGAAACTTGTCAGTGTTGACACATTATAGAGCTGCAGAAGGTTCGAAGAGAGGGCGAGGTGGTGGCTAGGAAACATGAAGCCACACCAGTCTTAAGAAATAATGAGAAAATGCCTAGTCACTGCCATGACTGACTTATCTGAACCATCAACAACCCAACTTAGACACGTAATAATGCCAGCAGAGAACGCAAAACCTGGTGTAGTCCCTGGTGGAGAACGCCAGGGGTGGGGGAAATTTGCCCCGTTCTGTTTTCATGAGAGACAATGGATGCTTGTACTGAATTCTTGGTGAAAGAATGTTCCAGACCAATACTGTATTCTTGCATAACATTTGGGGAAGCAAAGTCTGGCTACAAAGGACACTTTTTCCTTACCCTTGGAGAACTGGTCTTGGGATAGTCAAACATGGGGTCCTCTGAGGTTTATCTTCTGGTCCAACATCAGTTCAAGCATCAAAACAACAGTGGTGCTCTCAGAGGACCAAAGCCAAACCAAGGGTCTTGTACCTTTCTGCTGGACTTCTGAAGCTGTGAGAGGGGACATAGAAGCATTATTATCATCATTACCATTATATGACTTTTCATTTCTTTCCTACCCCGCTATCAATCTATCAAGTGAATGACATTGGGAGAAACCATCGTTGTGACCCTTATGACCACCATCAAAGCAGTTATTAGAACATCATTTCCTGGCAGGGGAAAAAATAAAGACGTTCCGGGGATGAAGGAGCTGGCCCAGATTCACATAACTAGTAAGTGGAAGCCAGGCCAGCCTGGCTTGTAAACGCTACATTTTCCACTTCACTGGACTACTTATCCACTACAGCAGACTGACTCCCGACTTTGATGCCTCTATTGTGAGCAAATAAAGCCACCCTCTCTCCAGTTGCTAGTCCTTTAGCTCCAGAGCCAACAGCTTCCCTTTGATTTGTCTTGTCATTACTAAAGATCCCTTCCAGTTCTCTATGGCTTCTCCCTAAAGCCTCCGGCAGCAGGCATCTCAGAGGACGTTATCCTGAGATGCTGCTGATGTCCCTCCTTTCCAAATGAATGTCCAAGGGAGCGTTTTTCTCCTTATCTTGATGACACATTAAATATTGGGTCAGATTTTCAGAGTCCATTAACTAAACCTCAATATCATGGCATAAAAACGTATTGTGCTTGATGTACATTTTTATCTGCTGTTTCTACACTCAACTTCTTTAACTAAAACTGAGGACTCTCGTCTTGACAGAGTACTAACTTTGTGAAACGTAGGAGGTGGGAAAAAATAGACATCTAACACAGAGAAAAGCATCTTAGGGGAAAATAACTTCCCTTTCCAAGCACCTTTCCCACCTACACTTCAAGTAGAGCAGATTGTTACCAAGTATCTTTTCCTGAAGTATGTCTTTTGGAATCTGGGGAATAGTAATATTATACAGAGTATAAGGAACTAAAAATAAATAAGGGTTGATTCTAGGAGACTACTTCTCACAGTGTGGACCTGGGGATGCTGCTACTCACAGTGTGGACCTGGGATGCTACTTCTCACAGTGTGGACCTAGGATGCTGTTTCTCACAGTGTGGACCTGGGATGCTACTTTTCACAGTGTGGCCCTGGGATGTTGCTTCTCACAGTGTGGACCTGGTGATGTTGCTTCTCACAGTGTGGCCCTGGGGATATTGCTTCTCACAGAGTGGCCCTGGGATGCTGCTTCTCACAGTGTGACCCTGGGATGCTGCTTCTCACAGTGTGGACCTGGGATGTTGCTTTTCACAGTGTAGCCCTGGGATGCTGCTTCCCACAGTGTAGACCTGGGATGTTGCTTCTCACAGTGTGGACCTGGGGATGTTGCTTCTCACAAAGTGGCCCTGAGATGCTACTTTTCACAGTGTGGACCTGGGGTGTTGCTTCTCACAGTGTGGACCTGGGATGTTGCTTCTCACAGTGTGGCCCTGGGATACTACTTATCACAGTGTGGACCTCAGGATGCTGTTTCTCACAGTATGGACCTAAGATGCTACTTCTCACAGTATGGACCTTGGGATGCTGCTTTTCACAGTGTGGCCCTGGGATTGCTGCTTTTCACAGTGTGGCCCTGGGATTGCTACTTTTCACAGTGTGGACCTGGGATGCTGCTTCTCACAGTGTGGCCCTGGGATGCTGCTTCTCACAGAGTGGCCCTGGGATACTGCTTCTCACAGAGTGGCCCTGGGATGCTGCTTCTCACAGAGTGGCCCTGGGATGTTGCTTCTCACAGTGTGGCCCTGGGGAAACTGAGCAGTGGCAGCTGTCCTTTCAGAGGGTTCTCAAAGTTTAAACTGCTTTCCAAATACAACTAAGATGGTGTCATTTTTCTGATTCCTGTGTGCTCATGAGTGAGCACTGGTGCTCCTAGAGGCTACATGACATGCAATGGTGGCCTTGCTTTGATGACTTATGTTCTAAATTTTTTTAAATTCTCACTTTTACTCTCCAAATGTGATAAATGTTGATATAATCCACTGAATCAGAAACTCTTAGAGGTTCCCACTAATTCTTAAGAGTATGGCTCTATGACACATTACCACAAACTGGATGACTGGTAAATACTGGATGACAGTATTCACTTATAGACTGTAGTGTCTGGAAGTACAAGGCACTGGAGATTTGGTATTCTGTGAGGACCCTTTCAGGGATGGTATACTGGCACTGCAGATGGAAAAACAAGTTCCGGCAGGTTTCCTGCATGAGGTACTAACACCAGTCATGAGATTGAGGGCTGTGCTCCGATGACATACCCACTGCCATCTCCTTGAAGATTAGGATTTCAATGTATGCATGGGGAGGTACATGAGAATTCTGATCATAGCTGAATCTAGACAATTATGAAAACAAATGATCTGAGAACTGCTGTTACTGTCCTAAGACACAGTTGGTCAAGTGGAATTTACAGCCCATGAACTCTCCAGAAAGAAGCCATCTATAACCAGGGTGGGGACATGCGGAGATGATATGGGAAACATGGTACAAATTCCACTATCCCCACATCTGGCTACAACACACATCTGGCAAATTCTTCTCACACACAGAAGTAAAACTGAGGGATGGCAACAAAGGGGTCACTGTCTACTCATTATTTGAACACTCCCTCAGTGCTGAGACAAGGCAATAATGAGTGGCTCGCCACAGAAAATTCAAATGGAATGGAAACCAATTTCCATGTTATTGAATATCTCTCCTGGTCCACTTGGACATGCCCATGAACCTGAAAAGTCCCGTGTCATACCTGGTGATTCTTGCCATGCCTACTTGCGCTATGTAAAGGGTGGGAAAAATATGAGTGTGGTAGTAGTGTGGAGGGCCAATGGCTAGGTCTTGTTGAGAGTGTCCTATAACAAGGGATTGGATTCGATCTTTATTGCCTCATTGTGTGTCTTGTAAAGGCAGAAAAATGCCATGATTGGCATCCTAAGAATAAACACAATTCCACATCGGTAGCTGTTTGTACCTAGAGTGGCAATTATCTGATAAAATATGAATTTACACAGATATCCACTGCCTGGGAACTTTGGGACATTAAGAGAGGAATGAAGTGTCCACTACAAAGGACAAATTCTGCAAAAGCTAGTGTTTGGTCTCAGTCACATACTTAATCCCAACAGCTTTCTGCCAAGCATCACGCTCCTGAGCAATGACTGAAAAAAAACTCAACACTGTTCTAAACAATCATTCCAGACAATACTGGGAAATATTTTGAGTAGAATGGTATTTCTAGTATCCCAAACCTCCAAATGCTTCTGGTTAGCTGTATGATCTTATCAGTTACTGCTAAGCAAGGATGCCTGAAGCAAAGGGACTCTCCCTGTAGTTTACCTTGATATTAGCTCAGAAGACTCAAGCTATGGTGGCTTAACATGACGAATGAACTTGTCAGGCTTAGCTGGAGACTTAATATGGCTAAGCAGGAAATGTTTATGTTATGTATATTGTACCACTAACAAAAATATGTATGCTATTTCACATACAAAAATGTACATTATACCACAATTAAAAAGCTAACACAGTAAAGAAGCAAAAGCAATCCAGCCAGGCTCTGAGCTGCCTAAATCATTACAATGGCTGGGTTAGGCAGGCAGAATATGCAAAAAACAAACTACTTCTGCGAAGCCTCGTCTCAGTAAGCAGGAATCCATATTTGGGCAATAAAATGGATCTAGTTCTCTGTACTTTGAACACACAGATTATTTTAATCACTATATATGCAGCTGTTAAAATGATAGAATGGCAAATGATAGACTTGTGGACATTGGACTGCCCTGGAGTGCCTTGGACTGACTAATGAGTTCCCTGCAAAACCTGACACTGTTAGATATCTCCACCTAGACTGGATAGCAACAGTTCTGTTGAAATCTGGACTCACCTCTAAACACCAGCTCACGGAATCAGCATTTCAGCAGTTGAGCCCTTGGGAAACATGATCTGAAAATCCAAGCTTCAAGGCTGTGGGTTACGGGGTGGTGATGGGGTGGTTTTGTTTCTTTGTTGTGAGTTCTTGTGTGTATGGTACTGGGGATTGAATTTATGGTCTTCTGCATTCTAAACAAATGTTATACCAAGCCCTCTTTTTAAACTGCATGGATTGGCCTTACACTAAATTTATAACCCAGACAGGCCTTGAATTGAGAACTCTGTCTCCGCCTCCCCAGTAACTCTGATTACAGGTCCCCATTACAGGCCTGTTGCTATGAATTATTTGAAATGTGAAAATTAGACTTCTTAAACAGTTAAGATTTCCGTAACACTTAGTAAAGTTAAAATATCCAGGTTACCAAGCAATATAGAACAAAATTCTATTTTTACATTAAAAATATACAAACACAAGATTGTTAAATTTAAAACAAAAAAATTTAATAGTTGGGTCCACTTGGAGATAGGAAGTGGGAAGTTTCAAAAAGACAGACAGGCTTATTTTAAATATGAAATGGGATTTAGCAAATAAAATGGCCTTTCATATAAAGCCATTCTATATATCTAAATTTAGCCTGCCAAGGATAATCCAGCCAACAACTCAGGACATTAATTATGTTTCAGTCTTTTTACTAAAATAGGTATGGGCTTGATTCACTAAATTAAGGTATAATTTTATATACAAAAGCCTTTTCAAACCCCAACAATGCAGGCAAGTAACTTATGCCCTGAGAGAATTAGAAACTTGGCATTATAAAGTAGAGGTTACTTTTCTTAAATGTTCAACATGAAGGCTATATGCACATAGGCTACATATCTTTAATAAGCAAAGAAAGAACTGTCCAGAAGATAGCATAAGGGCATTTCAAGAGTCCTCAATCTTTGGCCCTAAAGTAAATAATTATGTCCAAACGGTGACTGCTAATATGTCAGCAAAAAAGCCATGTCAACTTGATCCTGCAGCATGGCCGAAGAGCCACCAGGCTTTTCCAAACTTTGTGAACTGCAAAATGATAAACAGGTTGAGTTGATGACTGACCAGCCCATGGTAGAAAACCACCAGCAATATAAACAGTGCTTTGAAGGAGGCGTTGTAGGGCCGGGGAGATGGCTCAGCAGGTAAGCACACTGTCACCTCTTGCAGAGGACCTGGATTTGTTGGTTCCCAGCACCCACAGGTTCACAACTACCTGGAACTCCAATTTCAGGAAATCTGATAACCCTTCCTGTGCACAAAGGGGATGCACACACATACATGCAGGCAACACACTCACACACACACACACACACAAAATCAAAAATAAACCCTTCAAAAGAGTATTGCAGCTAAACAGAGGATGAGGCTGGAGTAGAATACAATGTCACTTGTCACTGTTCTCTCAAGCCAAGCAAGGGACTTGTTCATTAAAGCAAAAACCAGAGGCCAGCAAGATGGCTCACTGGGTGAAAACACTTGCCATGAAAGATGGGGACCTGAGCTCGAGGACCCCAGTGAAGGTGGAAGGGGAGAACCAAGCCTGGAAAGTTGTCTTCTGACTACCACATGTATATCATGGACAAATGAGTAAAATAAACAAGCCCAAGAAATTAAAAAAAAAAAAAAACTTAAAAAGAGACCGAAAATAGAGGGAACTAAAAAGTGTCTTTAGACAGTTTTTCTTGACCTCGATAAAAATATCACCAACTCTTCCACTGACTTTGTCCATAGCAACGTTCCTAAAAAATACATCTGGATGATGAAAAATTACTTGAGAAAAAAAAAAAGGATAAAGTGTTGCTTCTCTCAGGTAGTTAACGGGGTTTTCCAGGCCTTACTTCTATTTTTTCCATTGAAAAAAGAATCAAGTTTGCAATGCTGTAAGAGCCATTATATTTGGCCTTGATGGTCTGAAAGGTAAAGGAATTGTCAAAAAAAACGTCCACAAAAGCCAACCTGAGTTGATGCCATTGCAGGTGACATGGCACACTTGATGTTGTCTTCCGATTTTCAAGATTTGTTTATTTTCTGTGTATGTGCATGCGTGTGAGCCTCTGTGAGTTCACAGGCACCAGGTACACGCAGGAGTCCATGGAGGCCCTAAAGAGTGTGCAGGTCCCCGGAACTGGAGCTACAGGCAGTTGTGAGCTGCTCGGTTGTTGGATGCTAAGAACTAAACTCAGGCCCTGTGCAAGTGCTCTGGACCACTGAGCACCTCTCCAGCCCCCATCTTGTCTTTCCAGATGAAAGAAAAGTTGTAACAATGTATGTTAACTAGAAGAGTTTCGTATTCTGTAGGTCAGATCATTTAAAACCAGGAAGATTATAGATTTACCCCTCTATATATTTATTTATATGTAACATCGAAGTAGAAATGAAGGAAAATTGACAGCGGATGGGGAGGAAAGACAATGGAGGGTAATTGAGGGTGAATATAAGCACAGCCACATAATATCTGTGGATCAATATATCATAATAGAGCCCATTACTAATAGTCTAACTAAAGAAAACAATGGACAAAGAATTATCCAAAATGAGATGGAAGTCTGTGAACAAAGTAACATAAATTCATTCTTTGAATCAAAAATATTTATTGAAAGAATGTCTGCAGAAACAGTGGTTTGGCACCGTTTACTACATGCCTCGAAATTTCTTTGTTGTTTGTCAGACCGACTAAGCAAAGACTCGAAGTTTCTCACTGTGTAAGGAGCCTGTCATTGTCCCCACTGGGTGGGTGACAAGGAAAAGCCCTAGTAGCATAGGTGCTCCAGGGGATCCCCTCTGCGGACAGGGAGATTGTCGACATTAGGTCACTCAGCCTAGGTCAGAACTAACAAGGCCTTCTGGCTCCGTGGCCGCTATGCTTAGCTCCAAATGATACATACTGTCCTTCTAGACACAGGGCCATCTACCTGCAGTAAACAGAAAAAGAGAACAAATGCAGCCTCTGACTCTGAGGATCTTGTAGTCTTGCCTGGAATGTCATAGACCGGCCAGTACTGAATGCTTCCTGTTGTGACGGGGGAGTCACACAAGGTCCCGTGGAATCCGATTTAAACTGAGAATGCCAGTGAGGCGGCACGTCTTCTCTAAGGAAGCAAATCTTCATCTGCGCCTCCGTACCTTGAAGCATTATTCACAGTAGCAAGGAGTTTTTCTCTTTGGGCTGCCAACCAGCTCCCAAAGAAAGACATGGAGACATTATTAATTATGAATGCTCAGACTTAGCTTAGATTTGTTTCTGGATAGCTTTTTTTTTAACTTAAATTAACCCATTTCTATTCATCCCTGTGCTGCCCCGTGCCTTGTTTACCTCATCTATGTACTGTCCATCCTGCTTTTCTGCTTCCTCCATGTCTGGTTGGCTGGCCCCTCTTTTCTCTCTGCCCACCAACTCTACCTATCCCTCCTCTCCTAGCTATTGGCCATTCAGCTTTTTATTAGATCAATCAGGTGCCTTAGGCAGGCAAGGTGAAACAGCAACAAAGCTTTACCTAGTTAAACAAATACTCTGTTCCATAACAGAGCCAGCCTAGATGTGCATCAACAGATGAATGGAGATGAAGTTTTTGTGTATATATATATATCCAATAAAGCTTTATTCGGCCATAAAGAAATGAAGAAAACTGATGAATCTGAACATTGATGGAGTGAGGAAATACAGACTTAGGAAGACAAATAAAGCCTCTTTTTTTCTCAAATGTAGACCCTAGTTTTATTTTTCATTTACTTACTTATTTTGAGACAATTCTCACGGCGTAGCCCTAGATGTCCTAGAACTCAGTATGTAGACCAGGCTGGCCTCAGACCTACAGAGATTCACCTGCCTCTGCCTCCTGAGTGTTGAGATTAAAGAGCTTTATTTTTATGGGTGTGTATTTTATTTAAGTGTGGATACAAGGAGTGGAATAAAAAGGAGATTGGGGGAAGAGGTGTTTTAAAGAAGAGGAAAGAAATAAAAGAACACAATAGAATCCATGTGACACATAAATAGAAAGAAAGAGAAATGGACAAGGTCAACAAAAAACAAGTTCGTTTCAGGGCCTGAGAGGTGCCTCAGTGATTAAGGGTGGCTTCTCTTCCAGAGGCCCCAATTTTGATTCCAAGCACCCACATGGCAACCCATAGCCCTTTATAACTCGGGTCCTAGGGGAACCAATGCCCTCTTCAGGCCTCTCTGGGCCTTGCATGTACATGGCACACAGACACACAAGCAGGAAAGACACCCATACACTTTTGCCAATTTAAAGAACAAAACAGTAGAGCTCGGGAAAGGCCTAAATTAAACAGACTGGGAGAAGCCCTGAGGTTGCAAGGAGATCTTTGCAATCTTGGACCTCAGGATGAATCCTCTCTCTAAGGGGCCAAGCCAAGTGAGAGAAGCTGGGCTGCTGGGTATGCAGGTGGCTCCATTCGGGATTCTTAAAGTTTATCTGAACTCAGTGGACAGCCAGTCGCTGCAAAGCCCTGAGCAAGAAAAGATCAGCCCAGGGCTGGAATGCGAAGAATCAGCCAGGGGTCATTCAGGGTGTGAGCAGAGTTGGGAGGCTGCTGGTAGCCCAGCCCAGAGAAGAAAGGGGTTTGGAGGTTCCACTATAGGGAGAGATGGCTTAGGCAGGTGTGACCTAGATTCAGATCAGAACAAAACTCCAAAGTTCCAAGGAATGCTGAACTCAAGGAACTTTTGCTATATGCACATAAACAACAAGGCTAAAAGCTTAATCTCTGGAAGAAGTGTCCTTTCTTAGAGACTTTTAAGGCAGGACCTCATGGCAAAGCCTTGTCCTTTCTATGGATCACTGACATGAGATGTGTACACACACTAACAAGTTTCCTTGAAATGTGAGGACTGAGCAATTCTCTGGGGAAACCGGTCCCTTCAAATTGCCACCTGTAGTTTCTACTTCAAAGACTTCATAATATAGCTTCTCTAGTTTCAAAGAATTCCCAAGTGTTTCCAGGACACCAGTGTGATTCCTGGGTACAAAGAGATGGGAGTCCATTCTGGCACCATCCTAGTCCATCAGGTGGACATTAGCCCAATCCTGTGGGATGATCTGATCAGCTATAAACAGCTACACCACCTCAAACAGGACCAGCTTATGCAAGGAAGGCTGGCCAAGACCAAGACTGGCAAGGTCTTGCTTGTCATGACTGTTGGATACTGTCGCTGTTCACACTGACCACTCATTGGCCTTGAACTACCCAACACCATCTTCTGAGATGCACTGATTGGCTATAATCTTAATAAGTTCATTTCAAATCTAGAAACGTCTACTTAACAGAAAAAAAAAAAAAGAAAAACCTTTTTGGGTCAACTTTTCTTTTTCCTTCCCTAAATATAACCCTGTTGAAGGAAATGAAATTTTCTAATGCTGAAAATAAACTCAGGACACCTTCCAGGAAGGAATTCCTCAACATGCTCAGCAACTGAGAACTGACTAAGCAAAAATCGGCTGTTGTTAGAATTCAGTGGGATCTGAAAAATAGATACCTGATTTTGAAGTTCCCAGTACAATGAGGGCCAGTGAGGGCTGCATCCCATCCAGTGGTTTGACTAGGACAACAGTCATGTACCTTCAGCAATGTCTTCTCCTGGAAGGGGAACTT
>CABHPH010160365.1:18244-38689 GCA_902168325.1 Peromyscus nudipes | reverse complement strand
CAGATCAGAAAATAGCCCGGGCAACCTCTCACTCCGGGAGAGCTCTGCTCACCAGGCAGGAGGAACGAATCGAGCAAAGAACGAGGCAATGTCAAGTGTAAATCTCTGTAGTGACTTCATGATCTGCAGCTATGGAAAGGCGTATTGATCAGCACTGCTGTGTGAGAGTTGTCTGCAAAGGGTGGGGCTTACTCTGGAACTTTCTGGGACCAGAAACTAAGCTTGATTATAAATTTTTAATTCAGAGAATAAAAACAAACAAACAAAAAAAACCCTCCCTAGAGCTATTTCAGACCATGACAAAAAGTTCTAGAGGTCAGAGGAATCAGTGAGGATTTAGTAATTTTAAGTCTGGGAGGGAAGAGGGATATTGAGGGGGGAGAGGAAGAGGAAGAGGGAGAATCATACCAGAAGCATCTCAAATTACTCAGTGCAGCTAGCTTGACAAAGAGTAAGCTGCCTGGTTTTCAACTCTTTGCCAAATAATTTCCCTTACTCCTGCTTATTTTCTGAGGTACATGATACCATCCTCAATTTATATAAGGAAATCAAGAGACAGGCTGAACCAAAACCACACAGCTAGCAAAAGAACTTAGGAGGCATTTCCTGAATCATGACTTGTTTGTGTTTTTGCTTAGCATTGGGAAGCACTCAGCCTTGGAACAGCAGTATCAGGAGATGAGATTTATGCCATGCAGCCAGGTCCCCTCGTTACGCCTGGGAAGGCACAGGATACCAGTGATGAGCCAGCCAGTCACTGAGTGAGCAATGATCGCTTCTTCAAGAAAACGTGCAAAGGTCTTCCTTTCAACAGATGTTTAATGCATGGACCAGATAGCTGTTTTCCCAGACACCAAATTTTATTCTGAAGTTTGCAGGCTAACATAAGAGAAATAACCCCTGTCTTGACCATCCCTTCATCCTATTAGGGTTAGCTAAAAGTCTTTAAAAGTCAGAGAAGCTAAAATTCTATCTGAAATATAGATCTCTTTTGAATCTCTTAAGTTTTGTTGAAAATGTATGTATGTATGTATGTGTGTATATTTGTGGAGACTTGCAGGAAATTGAAATAATGAATTTTGCATTTCCAAATGAAACTGCTGTATTTTTCGTGTGGTTACTGAGCACAGCCTATAAAGAACTTCCGGTCTGGCCACAGTGATGCTTGCTAATCAGTTCTCAGATGTACACTCAGAGCCTTCTAAATGATGCAGAATAAGGTATATTAAAAACCCAATGATGAATCAGTGCTGCAAATTTGCTCAATGTCTATGAGGTTCCGTTTCACTTGTGAAATATTTTCCAAGGGCTTTGGGCTCTTAAAGGTCCAAGTCGTACATGGAGCTTTAATAATACAAAGAGAGCTTTATTTCCCTTGTGGGCTGAGCGGTCACCTTACCAAAGAAAGTACTAGATTTAAAAATCTCTTGGGCCTCTTTAATGTATGTGCAGTGCTGTAAGAAACTGCTGTCTTCAAATTAAAAAAATAAAATTTAAAACCTTTTAATAGAATACCCGATTCTGACGATTATGTTGGGAAATATTTTCAGAACTTTTCAATTCTATATCTAGTGGTATATAATTGAGTCTTTGGTTTGGTAAGTGATAAGTGCCAGATTTTCTACTTTAGGTCATATATATCAAATATGTCAACTATTGTTTCCTGTCTTTATGTTTGGGGCAGAATACAACTGCAGTGGTAGTTGTAGTTATAGTAGTTAGGGTTAGACTACACGGAATACTACTCCATGACTACAACTACTACTACCACCTCTAATATGTATAGGATTCTTCTGGATGAAACCTTTCAAGTTAATACCATTTGGATATAATTTCTCAAGTACACTGGAAAACACTTAGCAGGTAGCTATGTCTATAGTTACTCCTAGATGTGTCATATTTCTATAATTTCAGCCGTTCTTCAGCCATTTTTTCCCTGGGTGTCTATTGTTCACCAGGCTCTGCTGCAAGCATTGGGGATCCAGTTGGAAATAAAATAGGGTGAAATTCACTCCGTTCTTAAAAGTCTCCATACAAAGGTAGAAGGTGTAAGTGCAGCTAGATAAAGACAGTATGGGGTGCTAGATTGTAATGTACTACTGAAACGGGCTGTGCCAGCGTGCGAGAGAAGGCAGACTGGAGGAAGGGAAGGCAGTTTTCAACAACATGCCTAGAAAAGATGTCCCAGAGGAAGACACAACCTGAGCAAGGATCTGAGGTGGTGAGGAAGCAAGTCACAGGATTTCAGGGAAACTGAGTCCCAGATGGAAGGCAAGGCATTGACGTTGGTGTGTTCTGAGGGCACACTTGGCAGAGCACAGGAGGTGACAGAGGCAGGAAGGCAGAGGCTGGTGTTAGCATCAGCCTATTTAATTGGGAAGATGTGGATGTGATTGAGCAAAGGAGTGAAATGATACCTGATATATCTGTGGGATGGGGAGGGGAGGATGCACACATCTTTGCAGGTGCCTTGTCTGTGCACATGTGTGCATGCGGAGGTCAAAGGATAACCTCAGGTGTTGGTCCTCAGGTACCTTCCACTCTTTTTTTTATTGAAACAGGGTCTCTCTTTTATTGGTCTTGGGCTCACCATGTAGGCTAGAAGGGCTGACTAGGAGAGCCCCATGAATCTACCTGTCTTTGCCACCCCAGTTGTGGGATTACAAGCGTGTGCCACCACACCCAGATCTTTCACATGGGATCTAGGAAATGAACTCAGATCCTTGTGCTTTCAAGGCAAGCATTTTACCAGCTGAACTCCCTCCCATATTTCTCCTCTTCGATTATTCTTTAGACTGATGGGTTGATAAGTCTCCAGAAGACTGGGAAATGGCCGGCACAGGAGAACAACTAGAGGCTCTCACCAAAGTTGAGGAGAGGGTGATGTAGACATGAGACACGTCCTAAGTCCTATGGAAGTGATAAGAAAGAGTTGAATGCTGGACCTATTTGAAAGTAGAGCCAACAGAATTTGCTATAAATTAGATATGGATGTGGTCAATGATAACTTCAGGATTTTAACCAATACTTCAAGTACAGGAAAACCATTCTCTGAAGGGGTGACCAGTATCTAAGCAGGTAGTGGTAAGACATGGACCAAGAAGATGGAGTGGAGAGATTCTGGCGGGAAAGAAGCCCAGTGGGAAATCAAAGGGGTCACGGAGGTAAGAGTTTGGTGGAGTTTGTAGTGATCTGATTTCTGAAAAGACATATGTAGCAGCAATAAATCAATGTGCTGTAGGGAATAGGAGTTAGGAATTGCTCTACAGAGGAGACATTTACAGAGAAAGGAGGAAGCTAGAAAGAACACTGATGTTTTGGCTTAGAGCTGGAGCTATTAGTACAAACTTGTGAGATCCATATAGATATTAGTTTATAAATGGATAGGAAAGATAATACTAAATAGATATATGTACACATATAAGAATGGAGATATTTGTGTATTATTATGTGTGAATATGTATCATTGATTCCCTGCTTCATTCTCTGAGAAGACCTGGAGTTTACAATTAAAAAAACAGTTGGAGGGAACGGTCAGGGCCAAACCTTATTTCTGGAATGACATTCTCTAGCAAAAAGGAACCATTGCTCCTTGGAAAAGAGAGAGCTCTTCCAAGGACTGAAACAGTGAAGGTACAAGGTGGGGTATCTTGTGGCGCCTGCCAGTAAGTGAGAGCTTAGAGACCACTGTCCTGGCTTAAAGGGATATCCAACATCAAAATCTGAGTTAATCTGGGCATCAAAGCATAATGAGGGTAATAAAATACCATCCATTAAATGGGATAGGAATTATTAAACCTATGTTAGAATAAATTAATAAAAGGTGGGAGAGTATTTGTAAAAGACTGAAAAATAATAATCACAAAAAGAGATGCAAATAGAAAATTACCCCTTGGTAAGAATCATGGTGATGATAGACATAGATGTGAATTTCACTAGAACTCAAGGACAACAGCGTGTTTTTGTGTTCGGAATGTGTCCTACACAATGCCTAGAATCATGGTGATGATAGACATAGACATGAATCCCACTAGAACTCAAGGACAACAGAGTGTTTGCATACTCAGAATGTATCCTACACAATGCCTAGATTGCAAAGGAAAAAACGATTACTTTATAATAGATAATCCCAGTATTCACCAATCTAGGTGATCATGTTGCCACAACCAACAGTGGGATAGTTAAACACCATGTGATTTGAACAGATACACTCAAAAGCACAGGGTTATTTCTTTGGTATTTTATTCAGGAATGCACTGGGTGAAACATGAAGAAACACCAAATGGATCAAAGTTGAAAAATAGCCTTCAGGCATCGAAAACAGGAAAGATGAAGAAAGACTCAACAAAATCTGTAGATTAAGAGAGGGTAAAGAAACACATGAACTAAATATAATATATGATTCTCTACTTGATTCTGGACCAGAAAGGAAAAAAAATGGCACTGTGAAAGAAAATTGGCAAAATTTGAATGGACTCTATAGATAGTTGGTTGATGATGTTATCCCAACATTAGTTGGTATTTATGTAAGAGTGTGTCCTGTTTGGGAGTATACACTGGAGAATTTAAGAGTGGTAGAATCTTACGTTTGCATTTATTCTTTAGTGGGTTAGAAAAAGAATATTGACCACGTGCACCTGCATATCTAAAAACCATCTATTTAAGGATACATCAAATCTAAAGTAATAACAATTGATAAAACTGAAAGAGAAAGACACATGATCCCCCATTTTCTACATTTGAAATTATTTTAAAATTTAAGATGAACTGTGAAAATGGGACTTTATTGGTTTTTTAGTGTAATTCTACCTTTTTACAGGAGAAGAAAACATTGAAGGACAAACTAGGACTCCTCTGAAGTTATGAATAAGTAGTATCACACAAAAAGATGGAAAAGGAATTTTTTGGTGTGTGTTCTCCTTCTGTTTTTTTTTAAGCAGGTGTCTCTCCATATTCCTGACTGGTTTCCAGCTCAGGAGCCTCCTACCTTAGCCCCACACTGTGCCACCAAGCCTGGTTTGATGAGCTTTAAATGAAAGGAAACTCAGTGGGTATCGGGAGTGTAATGGCCCGATGAGGACGTGTACAAAGGCACAGGTTTCACCATAACAAGTGTAAACAAAGGTGTTTTGCTGAGAGGGTGGGGATGAATGTGGCGTTCACACTTTAAAGTCAGAGACAACATGGAGGGTAAGAGATGGTAAAAGATTATGAAAGAAGAGAGGATGAAGGAATAGGAGCAGATGTGGCCATAAAAGAACTCACCCAACACAGCTGTTATTTGTATTAAACGATGTGGAAGGCTCTCTCATCAAGTGACATTGACCCATTTGGGTAACCACCATGGATTAAAAGCAGAGCCAACCAGTACAAAAGCTATTGACGCACACATCGCCTTCAATTATGGGGGGCATTCAAGGGTGGTGAAATCCTCAGTCATAAAGAGGACATGGGCAGGATGGGCTCTAGATAAAAGACAGTCTGTTGGCAACCAGCAGCACAAGTTATAGGCGACCTTTGAGCCCTTTAAACACTCCACAGTAATGTTACTACTTGTCGAATGTCCACTGCATGCAGAGCGTCACAGATGAATTATCTTAATTAATCCCTACACCGGCTCTACCCTGTGGTCACCTGTATCTTCTTTTCATAAATAAGAAAAATGAAGCCTAATGATGTGTCCTCCACGCACACCTACAGGTCACATCCCACAGTGTTGTAGCCCAGATGTAAAGTCATGACTGCTGGCTCCCGGAGCTCCATTCCTAGTTTCAGCTTCAGTGACCGATGCCCCTAAGCTCCAGCAATTTCTGTTGTCTGCTCCTTCACCAGCTGGAATCACTCAGCATTCTAGCACCTGCTAATCTCTCCCGCTATCAACAGGTACTTTGATTTTTCTCTTCTGATTTTCTATTCTACACCAAACATCCTTATTCACATGTCGTTTAACTCTTTTATGGTTGCAGAAAAAAAAAAAAAAAGAAAAGATTTCCTTGAGCAAGAACTTTCAGGATAGTTAGGAAGCCCCTGGCAGAAACACGCCTGCAGAGTCCTAGCACCTCCCCTGTACCAGATGAATGGTATTACAACCATCTAGAGCCTGCTTCTCCCTCCACTGAATCAGGTAGTCCCCTGGTGATTAAGTAAACCTGGACTCCAGCTCCTGTAAGCCACACCTTCATTCTGTTCATTGTTTTACCCAATTCAGGTCAAAGTGCACAATTCTCTAAGGGAACATTTAGCCCAGACTGCTGAAATATCTTGGTTTGAATGCTCTGCTGCCTGCCTGTGCTACCTGAGATTTTTGGAGCCTGAGAGTCCCTTCTGACAATAAATACTCTCTGTGGGGAGCAAGGGGGTGTTCTCAATCCCCAAGGTGGACTCATGGGGCCTCATGAAACAAAATGTTTGGTGTAAATTGAGGGAATCATTGTTACAATATAGCCCAGATTGCTTAACCAATATTTGACAGGAAGTCAGCTTGACCAGTGCCAATTGCCCCAATGCGCCCCCTTGTATAAGGACCTAACTACTGATGTCCCTTTATAGTCTTTTCCTCCACTTCACTCCACAGAGAATTTCACAAAACATGTGTGCACACTGTAGTTACATTAACAGTGCCACACCTGCACTCTCAGGCAGGGATATTTCCCTAATGGACCATTAAATGAGCTATTTGGACAGTTAATTTTGAAATGTTTCTAAACTAATAGGCACTTGGCAATGTAGCACATTCACATAGAGACACCCAAGAGTCAGACATTTCTGGTTGATTGGATGGCTCTTCAGACTTGTGCTTGTCATTTTTTTCCTTTTTTTTTTTTTTTTTTTTTTTTTTTTTTTTTTTAGAGCTTTTATCCATGGGAAAGCTTGGGAAGGCTTTACCAAATCAGCTTCCCAAAAGGCACGGCTCCAGGAGCTGCTGAGAGGCAGAGCGCATGAGGGATGCACCTGAACGGCCTAGGCAGATTGTGCAAGCTCACTGGGAGTTACATCTCTAGGGGTAGATGTGGAACCAAAAACGCAGATAACATGCTTTGTTTACCATCAAAAGCCTAAAGGAGTCATACAAAGTACAGGCTGTGTAAATGCACGACGTAGATCATGAGTTTGCATGCCTGGGACTCTGTAAACCCAAGGTAGAATCTCAAAAGCAAGAAGCCAACATAGTCACCTGAATTCAGAGCACATGTGGGAACGGTTTTGTGGGTGCTGGGACCCCAGGGGTTGGAGACAGAAAAGCAGCAACTCTATACTGTTTGGGGGTGAAACTTCCCCAAGGCATCCCCAAGCCAATTTCTGGCCTACATCTCTTTGCTGCAATTGTGTTAATTCTTTCCAGAGATTGAAAAAATGTAATGCCACCAAACGAAAACACTTTCCTTGTTCAAACACTTGAGTACACGAAGGGGCATGACTCACAACCTCTTTCCTTCCTCCAGTCTTTACCTACACAGAATTGTGTGTGCACTTGTGAGTCTGGATCTGGGTAGGAAAGATTCTTCCATGCTTGCAGAGGCTGCTGGCTAGCAAGCTCAGTAAGGCCTGACTAAAGACTTTGCGAGCGCTCCGTTCCGAGGCCGGTATAGGGCGGGGCCAAGCATGGGGTCCGCCTAGGCGCTAGGCGCAGCCAACTGGCGCGCCCGGAGGGCGGGCCGGTTCGGGCTGAGCAGCACCGGCTGTCACAGGCGCCCAATGCGCGCTGCAGGTGGCAAGTTGGAGGTGCTACCGCCACCGCTGCAGGAGAAGCCCGGGTCTGGCGGCCCCTTGCAGCCTCCGGGAGCCCTTTCCCGCCGCTGAGTCCGAGCTCAGACCCGGAAAAAGCCAAAGGGAACTGCCGCTGCGCAGGGACTAGGGAGCAGCGCTCCATCCCTGTGCCCTTGCACTACTTCGTTTTCTCCGAGGAAGGTTGTGCCTGGGGGCTGGGAACAGGTTCGGAAAGAAGACAGAGAGGAAGGCTTCTGCTATCCAGGTGAGCGCCTTTCCACCTCAGTGTCCCCCTCCTTCCCCGTAGTAGGGGCTAGTGCAGAGCGCGGGTTTCCCCCGTGGGCAGTGGCCGGGGAGAGGAGCCTGCCCTTGGCTGAGGTCGATCGCTGAGAAGCGAGGAAGAGGCGAGGCTGGCCCGGCTGGAGGCTACCTGCCTGCGCCCTCCTGGAATACGTAGGTTCTTCTGAGCGGACAGCCCGCCCGAGTCCAGAGACCAGCAGAAAGATGTTTTGGAGGTAGCCTGAGGGCATGCACTCTAGCTTGGGCTAGCCCGACTTAGCCCTGTGTTCGCCGCGTTGGAGACGCAGCGAGAGTGGGGCGCGGCTCCTCAGTGATCGCCTTCCCCCGACCCAGAGCGGTGGACCCAGAGAGCTCGCGAATCTCTGTCTCCAGGAGCCAGAGGCTCTGGAGGACGTCATCCCTCTCTGCTCTGGCAACTCCTCCTCCGCCCTCTCGCCTCCACCCCTCGGCACTGGATGCCTAGCCTGCCGATTCGGAGATTCCGTGCTAGTGCCAACGCGCGGAGTGGTGGCTGCTGTCACTCTGCTCCCCGCCCTTGCAGGAGTTTGGGCGCCTGGGGGTCCGACTCCCTGACCCCCACCGCCTGGTTATGAGGCAAAGGCTGGCTAGTTCTCTGCGAGGACTCGCTTTCCAGTGCTCTCCCTCTTCCATGCTGTCCAAACCCTTTGCCCAAAGACGGAATCTTGGAACCTAGATCTTGCCCATCTTGGGCGGAATTGGGAAGCCTCCTAAGAGGACACCAGCCTTGGAGCTGAGGTCAGAACCTTCGTCTCCATCTCAGCACTTGAGCCCGGTGCGGGTGGTCAGTGGTTTGACCTCCGGGTTCCCCGCTCACTGCGTGGAGGGCTTGGAAAACAGAATGAGAGGGTATGCTTGCTTTCGTGTGTGTGTGTGTGTGTGTGTGTGTGTGTGTGTGTGTGTGTACACGCTCGTGCACCAGTAAGTATCTTCTATTCTCTGGGAGGCAGAGACGCAGGAGTCCTCATCCCCTTGCCCGGCAGCGCCACAGGCCGCCTCAGCCCTTTGCAGCCAACTGCGCTCTGCAACTTGGGGCTTCTGGCTCCTCTGCTTGCTCTCAAACTCCGGGTCCCTCCACCTAAGCTCATCCAGGGATTGAAAATCTTTTGGTTGGAGACTGCGTGATGAGGCGGATTGAGCTGTTGTTCAAAATGCCAGGGAGCGCCCCTCGCCGGACGTTTCATCTTCACAGGACCGAGCTGTCAGGACCTCAGCTGGGGATACGAGGGCGTCTAGTCACTGGGAAAGCAGAAGTTGAAGGCTCGGAACTCCCTAGGGCGCGTCCCACTCGGAAGGGAGAGACCGGGGCGTGCGGGTTAGAGCGGAGCGGCGCTCTGCCGCCGCAATGGGTGGCCAGGCTAAACTGCATAGGACAACCAGGCACTCCTGGAGCTGGGATCTGTGAGCAGAACTACGAGTCCGGGTGGCAGAGGCAGGTTCGGAGGTACCCAAGTCACACACGAAGTTGAGAACCGGGTCTGTAGCGCTCAGTGACCACCTCTGCGGTTTTAGGAGCTGCAGCGACGCGGCGCATTTGGCTGGAGCCGCCTCTAGTGGCTTTCGCTTTCCTTCTACAGAAGGGATGCCGCCAGGGCTTTCACTCGCCCTGAGCCTCTCCAAGAAAAGCGTAGGTTCAGACAGTAAAATCCTCCTGGAAGCAAGGCAGCCTCCAAAAAGCCCTCAAGGGCGCGGGGCATCCACGATCCCACATGTAGCTGAATCTCGAGAGGGTGGGTGGAGTGGCAAGGGGTCCTCAGGGGAATTAAAGTCAACTCAACCCAGAGGAGCAGAGCGGTTGGCCCCCGCCTTGGGCTTTCTCCTAAGCAGACTTGGTATAAGGATACCCCCTGCCTCACCCACACCAGGCTGGTCGACCACCCACGTAATTCTCTGTGAAATGCATTGGATTAAAACTGGGCCGCCGGAAGAGGGCTGAAATCCACGAAATGAATGAAAGTGGAAAGGACTGTAAATCCCTGATCTGATTGTGGTTTAAATCTAAATTCCATTTGAATAGAAACAGACTCTATAATCTAGTAGAGCAGGTCTGCGTGGGCCCCCACTCTACCGGTACTGCATTTCTTGTGACAGTGACTGACTGGAGGAGCAGTTAAGATTTGCACAGGCCAGGCGGCAACCATGCTGCCTGTGGGAGCGGGAAGGTGGGGAGCTGGGTGAAAAAGATTTGGAACAGGAAAGGTTCCAGCCCACGCTTGTTCTGAAGTGACCCGGGGGTCTAGGTCTCAACCTTCCCGTACTGGACGTAAGTATTTCCTAGTTGGATCCTTCACAGTTTAAACCTAAGTGACACAAAAGAGTAAAGATCACTCTGTAGCCATCCTTTCACTTAGGAGTTTTGAATGGATTTCTTAAACTAGCTTGCACCCTTAGGGGGAGCATTCTTTGTGCTGAGAAGCAGAGAAACTGTACTTAAACCTTGACCTCTCGGTCCAGACAATGTCGCTATCCCTTTCCCTAGGATGCATGGACGCTGTTAAGGGCATGGCACTTTTGCACACAGTAGGTGTCTAACAAACACCCTCAAACTGATGCTTATAATGAAAAACACTGACATGGAAAGACATATAATAATTTCTAGCATTAATCAGTATTAAAATAATTTTAAACTATCGTTAATGGTTGTTTTGAGGATCAACGTGCATCCTTTAGTTACATATGTTTAAAACCTGGGACTGGTGAAATTGCTTCAAATTTAGATAATTGTTAGATTATCTGTTAGATAACTCGGAAAGTAAGACAGAGTTGCTTAAATCTGTCTATAATGGTCCCTGCTTGAATGCCTCTAGAAATGGGTATCTCACTACTTTCAGATGTATTGCATTCCTTCGTTGACACTGAGTTTGGAGAAGGATGAACACAGTAGTCCACAGGAAGCTTATAACTGTATGAGGAGCCACAAAATAAACATGATCTTGATGCTGCCGTGTGGATAGGTGGGGAAATGAACTGCTCTCAGCACTGTGAGCAAAAGCCGAGAGACACCAGGAAAGATAGGTCTAGTGGCTTATGTCTTAAGGAGGAGAAGGTCTCTTGAAGGACTATACAGACAAGCAATATGTACTCCAGCTTGTGTTAAAGTTGATCTGTATGTCAATTCCAAAGGCCATGGTCAGCCCTCTGGGAAAATCTGGTGCCATCTGTGATGCTTTGGATGAGCATGCCTCTCACAGGCTCATGTGTTTGAATACATGGTCCCCAGTTGCTATAACTGTTCAAGAAGGATTAGGAGGTGTGGCCTGTAGGAGGAGGTGTGTCATTAGGATGGGCTTTGTGGTTTCAGAAGACTTGGGGGGGGCGTTACCAATGTGCATCCTCTCTGCCTCCTGCTTGCAGATTAAAATGTGAGCTCTCAGCTATTCCTGCTGCCATCATCCTAATTGAATGTTTTCTTTTATGAATTACCTTGGTTATAGTGTTTTGCTATAAGAACAGAAAAATAATACGACATCTCCATGCCCCTGTTTCTCCAAACCAGAGTCATATAGGTTCTTCATATTGTCCCAGCCTCAAACAGATCACTGTCTTCACAATATGCTACGTGGTGGCACATTTTTTTTTAAATAAGAAAAGAAAACAAAAGAAAATCAACAGTTAAAAGCGGGTGTGATTTGTGTAGGACTGTTAAAGTGAGGGCAAGCTGGCTGTGAATGGTTCATTAAAAAACCTCCAGAAAGTAGGATGAGTCACAGTCTAGTCCAGACAGCCACTTCCTCATCCACAAGGAGAATAATAATTCCCCCCTACAACTCTGACTGTAAGAATTAATTTACGACTTTAGAGCTATCTGAGACACTTAGAAGTGTGAGACCTAGCAAAGGATTTTTACCAACATAGTAAGAACTGCCATTGGAAAGATGGGACTTCTGCAAATGCCACATGTTCCCATCCAGATGTGGAAGTAAAACAATTGGTCTTACAGAAGTAGAAAGTCATGGAGTGGGCAGCAGGAAAGGAGGAAGAGCATTGGTCAACAGGTGCAAGAATGCAGTTCTATTGGGACTTACTTTCTAGAGTTCTGTGACAGAGTAGGGTGACCACAGTTTTTAAAAAAAAAAAATGAGTGGTCATATGTACCAAAATAGTTAGAGAGAATTATGTATGCTCCCAACACAAAGCAATGATTAATCTTTGAGGTGGTGAATAATGTCTATTACTGTGCCTTATCTAATTGCTTATTGTATACGTGCATTGAAACATCACACTTTGCCCTGTGAATATGACCAACCATGGTCTGTCAGTTTAAACACAGACAAATACATGAATGGAAAATCTGACTCCAGGAAAGCTGCTAGCTAATGAACTGCAGAGTTTGAAAGGCATTGAACCTAAATTTCACAATTAAGATGGAAAAATCTAGATAGTGCATAGGAAAAGTTTATGAGCTGTCATCTCAACAGGCCACACTTATGGCCAAGGAGAGGAAAATAATTTGTTTTGGCTTTAATGCTGGTTGTGAGGCACATGAGCATTTCCTTCAGGAGAATTTAATGCTTTGATGGTGTTACATAAAGAGCAAGATTGATGTTTGCCCAGAATGTGTTCTGACAAGCTAAATGTGTCACAGCCTACAGCTAATGCAAGGGACAGTATCCTGTGGAAAGAATTGGAGACATCGGGCTGAAGGAGGCCTGTCTTTGAATGCTGTGTCACGAGGGAGTGAACAGTTAACTAGGTGAAAAGCAGTGCTGACCCAGGAAAATGAGTATGGCCATTCGGGGGATGTCAGTCAGGTAGAACACAGGCAAAGTGATGTGTGCCAATTCTTCACACTGAGAGTTCTGAAATGAGAGAGAGGCATGGGGAGAGAGAGGGGGACTGTTCCCTTTATGTCTGAAGTGATCATTATGTCAATACACCTGCCTTTATTAAAAAGACCAACTGATCCAGAACATGGACTCCTCAATCCTGCCTTGAGCTCATTCTATGTATCTAAGACCTCAGAGTCCCGACCTGTAAAGCGTGTAGAAAGAGGCTTTCTGAGAAGTCAGTAGCACACATGCCTGCTATAACATCTAGTTCCAGCCTTGACCTTCAGGTTGACTCCCCAGAAATAGGTCACTGGCTTCTAGAATGGGAAGAGAATCCTAGCTGGGTGCACGATTGCTGGATCTGGATTGTAATGGTGTGGCCTCCATTAGCAATCTAGCCTGGCTTGCTCTCCTAGCTTCAATGTGAATATCTCGCCTGGGTGTTCTACATCTCATCCTGTCTACCACCACTCCAGAATCTCCAGGTCCCAAGTCTACCAGACAGAGACCCAGTCTTCATCTTCCACAGCTTCCTCCATGTACTATTCCCAGTAAACACACATCACAGTGATAACAGTGCCATGCAGCAAAGCCTGCCACTCCAGTCCTTCCTATCATGATGCTAGCAGGTCTATGTCCAACCTGTGACTCCTGCTTAGACCACAGTGACATTAGTCTAGATCCCATTTACTCTTTGGCAGTGCTGTTTTGACTATCTTACTCCCTACTCCAAAACTCCTCCTACTTTTTAGCCTTGTCCTGCATTTAATCTTCTGTGGCAACATGTCCATACTGTCCAGTGGCTCCAATAGGAGAGCCCTAACAACACCCTCCAATGCCCATGCATACTTCGTTTCATTTCTGTATCATTGTCATACCCACCCCTTCATCTCATCGTGTCCATTCTGAGCACCTATTGGTTTTCTAAATCAAACTCGAGCATCACCACCTTTTGAAGTTTCCCATCTACTTGGAAAGCCTTTTTTTCTATTTTTCCTCTGCTATGGCACTTAACATGCCTTTGTGCCTCACTGCACTTTACCAATGGAGAGCTGAGATTCTATGTCTGTGTTCTTCACCTTGTTGTCTTCCAAGCAGTACTCACCCTAGGGGTTTCTCCTAAGTTCCCATGGAATAAGTGACTGTCTAGAGATGTTTTAGGAGAGTTGAGGACAAAAGAGCAGGAAGATGTCCCCTACCCATGTTGAGTCAGAATGAAGAAGGAGCCAACCCATCCATGAGTAAACCCTGATAGGCATGGGCCATTATTTAGAAACTTCAAAAACTATCCTCTGTCTCATTTGTGTAATTACAGGGATAATTTAAGCTTCAGAAGCTGGAAGAATCTGTCAAACTATTAGCATTCTTCATTGTAGAGATGAGACTATAGTCATGTGAGCTCCACAGTGCTTTCAAAGGCAGAATAGATATGGGCAGCCAAGATGATAGTGATTGGTCTGAAATAAAAATGGGAAATGCTGGGCATGATGCCCATGAAGTGTGGGATGCACCCAGAAATATGGGAGAAGATTCTTAGCTTGGGGGCTTATGGTTTGTCTCATATCCAGTCATTCTTAGGAAACCTTTCATCTGAGTCCTGTGATTTACAAAGGAGCATCATGGTTGTGTTTGCTGGCATGTGTGGATGTTGAAATGCTTCAGGTCTGGATGAAATCCTTTATTCCAATTTTTAGAAAATGAGGATTTCTTGTGATTGCATGCCCTTTTTTAAAGAGTGAAAATATGAAGCCATTTCTCATGTGCATATTCAATGTCTGAAGTCAAGTGGGGAAATTATTATAAAAAGATTGCTAGTTTCAATATTCTAGCAACAAAAATGCATGCACACAGTCTTAAATACACAAACCTTCAAACTTGAGTGAATAATTTTATAGTCATCAAATACCTGTTAACGTTGATGGTGGTTTGGATGAGAAAGACCCCCACAGGCTCATCTATTTGAAGGCTTGGTCACCAGGGAGTAGAATTGTTTGAAAGCTTTAGAAGAATTAGGAGGTTTGGTCTTGGAGGAAGTGTGTCATTGGGGGTGGGCTTTGAGGTTTCATAAGCCCATCCCAGGCTCAGTCTCTCCCTTCTCCCTCCTCCTCCTCCTCTCTCTCTCCCCTCCCCTCCTCTCCTTCTCTCTCTTTGTAGATCAGGATATAGCTTTCAGCAACTTTTCGAGCACCATATCTGCCCACCACCATGCTCCCTGCCATGATGGTAATGGACTAAACCGCTGAAACTGTAAGCCAGCCCCCAATTAAATGCTTTCTCTTGTAAGAGCTGCCTTAGTCACGGAGTCTCTTCACAGGGTAGAACAGTGACTAAGACAATAACAGTATATTGCTCATGAAGAATAATGGGGGAAATGACATGGTCCAGTATTGAGGCTTTACATATGGTGGAATTCAGTAACCTTATTATAATGTTAGAATTGTGTACTTAAACCTGTCCTGAGCAATTGCATGGCTCCGAGTGAGTCAAGCTGCTGTATCTATGCATCTGCACTTGACGTGTAGTACCTGTCAAGTGTGCATCACTGCAGCGAAATGGAAATGATGCTCTCTGTCCACTCTACACAGACATCTGGTTACATATGTGTGGCTCACACCAGAAAGTCCGCTGTAAGGTCACTGGGTCTCCTGGACTCAACTTCCTCACTGGGAAAATAGAAATAACTGAATTTCCCAATTCGCATAGAGGACACAAAAACCAAATGACATCTTATGTGTGGATGCGTTTTATGGGTGATGAAGTGAGACACTCGCAGCATTGTGATTGCTAGTTTGATGCAAGTTCAGCAGTAGACTATACAGCTCTCTCTACAACCCTTCATAAAACGACAATAGGAAACATTTGTGAAATTGACTCTGAGCTCAAGTACAGCCTGAATCCATGACACATAACTACCTTTAAATAAATAAAAAAAAAGCCCAAAGCAACAACAGCAACAAAATCCATCCATTTCTCTACAAACTGCCACCAGATTCTGCAGAGTTAAATAATAAGATTGGGAGTCTGTTTTGGCTGCGATGGTTTTGACAAGCTGGATGCCTGATATAAAAGCAACTGCTCCCATAGAATAAAATACATTTTCTTTCCACCTAACATGGTTGTTTCTTTGAATGTCAGGCACTCCTTTAAGTGTGCACTGTACATAAGATAATCTCATACACAAAATGAGAATGGGTAAGCACCCAGGAGTTTACTATGAGGTCATATCCTGATCAACCACTGTAAGTTAAAAATATCCTAAGCTGGCAATGATTTTAATGCGTCTAGCCCGAGGGCATCAGAGCTCAGCAACCGAGGAGCACTGCTTAGCTGACTAGAGCAGTGGCTCCTGACCCTGCCTAGTATCTTAGGAGAAGATCATGCCACATCATCATTAGCCCTGAAAAAAAAAAGATAAAAATTCAAACTCTAGTTCCCACTGGCTCCATGTCTCTTTGGCCTCAGTATCAAGGTACACTTCCTAAGTTAAGTTTGCCTACGGACCCTAAGAGGCAGAACCAATAGGGTGATGCAATATTAAAATGAGCAATGTGCACTTATTAGCATGTGAAGCACACCTTGGGGTCATATTAACTGCCAGTGTTCCCAAACTGCAGGTACTCATGCCTGTCTGGGACATGTTTCCCAAGTCCTGTGAGCTGCTCTTTCTTCTGTAAAGCTGCCTTGGTAGTACCCACCTGCAGAGTTGCTATAAGAAATAGTAGTACCCATAAGATGACTTAGTATACACTAAGTACTCATGAACACTTAGTACACACTCACTACTCATGCAAGCACCACCCCTTTCTGCCATGTGAGATATTCCATTGACATTTAATTCACTATGACAATTCATCATAACAAATTGACTTTCACTTTCAATATTTACATTTTACTCTTTTGATGGTAACTATGTCTACCTACTTTTAGTCATATTCAGAAAAAAAATTGGCCCTAAGCAGATACATCTGATAATCCTAGTGCAAAACATTTCTGCATGTCAAAAGCAGGTGACTAATTTTATCATTCACTCATCCCTACATGTCCACATCATTCCATTTGGAAGGGTGAAAATCTCAAGGATTAACTCTCTCTGTGCTACGGCAACTTTGATCTCTCTGATCTTGAGTGTTTAATTGCCAAGTAATTAGGTAAACATTTTGTGCTTTAATTTTTTTGAGTGGATGGAGCTAGCCCTATTTTGTTTCTCTAATATAGCCCCAGCTGTCCTGGAACATGCTTTGTAGACTAGGCTGATCTTGAACTCAGAGATCTGCCTGCCTCTGCCTCCCGAGTTCTGGGATTAAAGGTGTGCGCCACCACCACCGCCCTAGTCCCATTTCTTGAAAAAATACTTTTTTTTTGTATAATAGATACTGATGTTGCCAGGCTATAAGAGTTTAAGCTGAACAAAGCATGGCACATCAAGTTGATGTAGGACTGAGCTCCTTCCCCTACATAAAGGCTGGATGAGATAATCCAGCATGGGGAACAGGTTTCCAAAAAGTTAGCTAGTCGCCAGGGACAAGTCCTGATGCCAGGCTTTGTTCAAACCCATGGGAGGCCTGCCTTTTTCTGAATGGAGATGGAGGAGGAGTGGATGGGGAGGGAGGCAGACTGGCATGGGGTGGGGGGGGGAACTGTGATTGGTATGTAAAATAAATGAAAAAATGTTAACTAAATAAAATTAAATTAAATAATGAGTTTAAGCTGCAAGACACCTGTGTTAGTGGGACTCTATCATCTGCAATGATGGCAATTCTAACCATAGAGTCTCCCAACGTGGTTTAGGAATTTCTTCCCTGACTGTGGCACTGGAATCTTTCTGTGTGAAATGCACCTTGTCTTTTTAATATGCTCCTATTCTGGTCACAAAAATAACATCTAACATCAAAGAGCCTAAAGGCATTAGTGGACACCAGTAAGTTCATGTGGCTGGCAGTTCACCATCGTCAGAATCACAGGCGTCCCCATGTTTCTGACTTCCCTGTCTTCTCGATGTGGTGGAGAGCCCAGGATCACTGTTCTCTGTGACACTCTGAGGTCCAGTGGCCCTTCTAGATGCCTGAACTAAGATACCTAAAAGCTTGTGAGCTCAAGATGCTTCGGAATTCATCAGGTAGACTGGGGAACCACAGATGATTCCATGAAGAAGAGCAACTAGAAGTTAGTTAACCTTGTGGGGGAAACAGTGAGATGACCCTGGAGGACCAGAATTCAGAGACGGCCAGCCCAGAAGCCTCTGTGCTGCGCCACATCCCACAGACACCTGGAACCACTGTGTGTGTCTTGAGTCTCTTCTCTTTACCTGCCTTTTTGAGGTCCAGTTGGTTTTTTTTTTTTTGGTTTTTCGAGACAGGGTTTCTCCGTGTAGCTTTGTGCCTGTCCTGGAATTCACTTTGGAGACCAGGCTGGCCTCGAACTCACAGAGATCCGCTTGCCTCTGCCTCCCGAGTGCTGAGATTAAAGGCGTGTGCCACCACTGCCTGGCTTTTTTCCCCTCTTATCTACATATCCTTTTACCTCTTTGAAAGAACACAGGCTGCCCTAGTTTATAGTCTCTGTGACTCACCCCCCTGAAAGAAGAAACTGTTCTATATTGTTTCACTGTGTATCTTACCCCTCTCTTTTCAATACACCCTTAACTAAAACCCCATTTTCTCCCCCCAATCTTTTTTCTTTGCTCTTACCATACCTCCTTCTATGTGTGTCCCCCTCTTCTTCCTATGTAGCAGTCTAATACTAATCACTAATCTCACATGATTGCTTTCTTCTTTCTTTTTATTTTCTACTCATCCACACAATAACTAATATACTACTTCATACAGTAGTATTACTATTCCTTTACTCCCCCAAACAATGGGTTTTATGGCTATTTTGTAGTCAACTGGTATTCTATTTTCCCAGTGGGCTTATTGATGGGCAATGACTATAGTTGCAGACAGTCTTTCATTTGCAGTGGATGCCTGAAGATAGAAGCTGGTGCCCTGAACAGCAGTCTAAAAGAGGAAAACATCACCTCAACCCAACTGCAAGCTAGTCTTTCCTGAACACTCCAGATACTTCCACTAAAAGTACAAAGGTGACCTGAATTCTAAAAACAACAAAAATCTTCGTCAACAATCTAATCTCAATAAAGTGGTTCCCAGTACAGAACCACCAGAAGCATGCAAAACAAAGACAATTTATCTCCTTCCAAAATTAGCAATTCCACAGTAATGGCTCCCAATGAAAATCACCCAAACAAAATTCCAGACACACAACTCAAAAGAATAATTATATAAATATGCTTAAAAAACTTAAGAGGACACAAATACATTAGAAGGAAACACAAACATCTGGAGGAAATAAGGAAGTTGGTTTAAGATATGAAAATTGAATTCAATAAGAAGAAATACTGAAGAAAATCCAACTGAAATGATGATGGTAATGAGAAACACAGTGAGTCAAATAAAAAGTTCCATGCAAAGTCTCACCAAAAGAATGGATTGTATGGAAGGGGAGTCGTTTTCTTCAGTGCTGTAGCCACCATTAAGTGGCCCTTGCTTCAGTAAATAACCTCCAACTGATACTTGGGCCAGGAATCATAATTAAACTTCCTGGGCCATACACAAAAAGAAGACATGCCAGTATGAGGGGAATTTATTGAGGTTTCCAGTAGAAGATGGAGGAGGGTGACAGGGAAAAATGGGGGTGAAGACATGAAAATTCATTCTCCAAATATATGAAACTGTCAAACTGGTTTTCACTGTACTTTATTGCTGACTATTATTTTGCTAGGTTAACTCTTATTTACTGATGATGTTAATCATGCTTTATGATAATTTACTGATCACTGGAATGAAGTCAGCATTTTAGGATTATTTCATTCTTTTCTAGGCATCAGGGTTGTGCTGTGAGGTGCTGAAGAAATGCACATGTGTGGAAAGTACAAACCTACAACTTCCCTGTTTGATGCTCAGGTCCTTAATCTTGAAATGTGTTACTTCTACATGCCCCTTCAAATGAGGCTTACGCACATCAAAGAGTTGCTGATTCTCTAGTGTAAGAGAAGCATACCTTTTTGAGTACTAAAGAGCAAAGCAAGCACCAATGTTTGCTTGGCAGGCAGAATTAGACGGCCCAACTTCGTTCAGATGCCAACTGTATTTGCCTGAAGGATTTCTCTAACTGCTAAAGCCCATTCTGCACATCTATTTTTCAGGCAACAAGTGCCAGAGGACTGATGCCCCCAGAAGAACTACTATCAACAAGGAGCTGCTGGAGGTTGACTGGTGAATAAATACCCCAGGTTCTTCCCACTCTTATTTGAGTAACTATGAAACACATAATCTATAATCTTTCCAACAGCATTGTGCCCTTCAGTTGTCCTCTGAGATAACTAGGCTGATAATGTGCTCATTGTTGGTTTCTTTTACATCCACTTCTCACAGCTTCACTGGTATTTCTATTACTTCGAAATACACTACTTGCACTTGACTCCTTGGCTCAGAGTTGGCTTCTGGGGATCCCTAAGACAAATACATAGTGGGCACCTTTTGTGAATAAAATGAGCAAATGAGCATCTCTAGGAAAATTGTTGTTAAGAAACATACTCCCCTCAAATCGAAAATGACTGAGAATTGCAAGAACCTAATCATCTGTTTCTTTGCTT
>CABHPH010160365.1:0-17844 GCA_902168325.1 Peromyscus nudipes | reverse complement strand
CTTGGAATAGCAAGGCTGAAAATACAGAGTTTGGTTTTTTTTTTTTTACATTTATTTACTTATATTGTATATGTTATGGGGAGGATTGTCCGCATGCCTGGGTACTCCTGTGGTAGTCAGAGGACAACTTTCACTACATGGGTCCTAAGGTTCAAACTCAAGCCCTCACTCTTGGTGACAAGTGCCTATACCCACTGAGGCCTCTCACAGGCCCCAGATGTAATTTTTAAATGGTCAGATGACTGAGATTCATTTCTCTCACAGAATGTGTGAGTCTTGGGGAATATTATCATGTCACATCTTCCAGATTGTATTTATAAAGGATGAATAATTTGTGCTATTCTTAGTTGCTTGCTTCCTTTTGAAAAAAAAGGATCAAAAATTGAAATGAATTAGGTAATGGTGCCATGAGTAATGCCACCAAGTGTACAGGGTAACCCAGCTGCCAAAGCTCCTCACTAAGTGAAAAGCATCATGATGTTTTATCTTTTCTACTTTTAATATGTGAGTGCTACCCCCTGCAGGTTACTCCACACAACGTTTAAGCGCCGCCTTGGTCTCTGTGGCATACAGTTGGAAGATAACTAGGTGTGTTTCAGGAAAGATAAACCCAACTTTGTTTACCAGATTGCAGGCTCATCATCCCTTAATTTCCCTGGATAGTAGTTTGTGCTTTTTTTATGGTGGAGTCATAGCTACTTAAGCTTTCAAACCTGTAGTCCTCAGGCACAGCTACAGATGAAAGACCTTTGTTTTCTAAACCAGACAAGAGCTTGAGCTTGGCTGTTTTCTACAACCCAGGGCTGCTGAAACACGATTTGATCATAAGGGAAGCACAGCACCGCTTCGCACACGTTTTGCTGTGTAAATTCCACCGAAGAATTCTTTAACAGCAATGATAATTGTAGGTTTGGGTTCTTTGGGTAGTTGCTCCATGGACCTCGCTGATGGCTGCTAATATATTATTACTTTGAATGAACTCAACTGCCAATGCTTACTGCGTTATCTGAAGGCCTCCTGTAAATATTTCTCCTATACCTCTCTTCCTGGGTTTGGAGGCATTCGTAGAGATTCAGGATAGTATTTTTTTTTTCAAAGCATAGCAGGAGGAATCATTTAGAATAAATTAAAATAACAAATAAATGGCAGACCTTTTAAACTGCCTTGAGCTGACCTCCATTTGGCGTAAGAGAAGGGGTGTGTGTTACATCTGACAGTTAGCAGAGAGGAAGATAAAAGCCCTCTTGGCCCCACTGGGAGGTAGCAAGTGGCACATTCCTGCTGTGCGCCCCTTATGTAATGCTTAGGGGAACAGTTGGGCTGAAGTGCCAGGCTCTGTACGGATGCTCTTGCCTTGATACCTGGAAGAGAGTTGAGGTAAGGAAGAGGGGCTGACCTACAAAATTATTACCCTCACCGGAAGTCTAATCTTATCACGGAGTATAAGGATGAGAGTTGACAATGCAAGGACATATATAAACTGGAAGAGATCAGCTCTCCTCATTACACCTTGCTAGGCTGCATCTGGAGGAAAGCAGGGTCAGTAAGTACAGCAGGCATTCAGTAGACCACATCACGCTGTGCTTTCAGGAAACTAACAGGTCAGTTAAACATCTCTTTCCCCAAAGATTAACCTACCTCCAACCCCCAACTCCAAAGTCTTTTTTAATAACCTCGAACCAGATATTGTGGGGCTGGGTTTTTTATTTTTATTTTTTTTTAGGTAGAACACACAACAAATATTTCATAAATACAGGGCTTTCTAGCAACTTGATTTTCCGTGGTGCTTTAGAATTGAAATTGGAACCCATAAATAATTTTGTATTATTCAAGACAATTTAGTGACTGAATTGACCAGCCATATTTTAAACATCTGTATTTATTGTCTCCCCACACCCACCTGTAGGAAACCATCTATTTGATTGCACCTTTGATGCCAAAAAGGATGTCTATGAATATGAGCATTCTACCAGTGCCAGACTTCACTGTTCTGAACACAGTCTCGTTTGTTTGTCTGTCTGTCTGCTGGATAGATGGTCCCGTTACAGAGACAAGCTGAGTTTGTGCGTGTGAGGTTGCTTTGTGGAGATTTATGGTGTAGTTCTTAAACATGTTTTGTTGACTTGTCTCTCTTCACAAAGATACACACTGGAGTCAGGAATTTGGTTTTTGACATTGACCTATTAAAGTAACTGTTTGCACGTGATATAAGCAAACCAGCATCAGAGATTCAAGAAGGACAAGGTCAGTGACTTCAAAATGTTTAAAAGGCTTTTATTTTCCCACCACATTCATGGGGGGCGGGGGGGGGGGGGAAAGTGGGTTCCAGTGGCATGTGACCTTTTGACACAGGCTGGAAATGTTGCTGACATAGTCATTCCTGTCTCTAGCCCATTGTCTTCTTTAAAACTTGACACTGCCCCTAAAGTGGCATCCCTCTTTTGAGTATTTTTCAAAGCAGAAGACAAACCATGGTCAACCAGTGCTTAGTCTAATTGTTGCTGCAAACTTTGTCTTCAAGAGCATAAAAATGTCCCCTATTTTTGACCTCTGTCTTCTTTAGCCTTTGGGGTGAAAAGCCTAGGGTGATAAAAGGCAAAGACCTACTTTCTGAATATAGGCATCCCCCATGTATAGATGACTCACTTTTTCCAAAATTGCACTTGTCAGTAGTTGTTCACAATTTTGAATTCTTTGCCTTAAAAAGGAATGTTAAAAATTATTGTTAGGTTTCAGGCTAGTACAGTTTTTGTTATGAACTAGTTCTGAAGCTATCGGTATCAACTGGGACAGAAATTAAATGTCCTCCCCAAATGGACAGCCTAAGATGGAACTCCCATGAGAGTAGCTTCACACCAACCCCTCCTTAACACTTCCCCCATCTTCCAGTACCGTTACCACAGGCTTCACACCACCCCTCCTAATGCGTCCTCCATCATCTTCCAGCACCATTACCACAGGCTTCACACCACCCCTCCTAATGCATCCTCCATCATCTTCCAGCACCGTTACCACAGGCTTCACACCACCCCTCCTAATGCGTCCTCCATCATCTTCCAGCACCATACCACAGGCTTCACACCACTCTACCTAATGTGTCTTCTATCTTCTAGCCCCATTACCCCAGGCTTGGACACTCTACCATAGTTGGGCTATTCTACCTTCCATGATACACTCCTTATACAAGATTTGTTACCTTCTTTTTTCTTAAATAAAACAGCCATTGCCTTAGTTATGCTGGTCTAAGCAATATGTAGAAGACAATCTGAGTTCATTATATTTCCAAAAAGGACTGATAAACCCAGAATTCTTCCACTCCTTGTATAAAAACATGAAATACCTTGGGACTCAAATCAAGTGCAGGTTGTAATATGTCCTTTAACTTGATATTTATTAATCATATTTTATAAGTAAGGTAGTGACACATGATATGAGGATATATGTGTGAATAAGAATGGAATGGTATTCATCATGTTACAGGGAAGCAAATTACCACAATATAAACTGGGGTAAGTTGCCAGAGAGGCTTTTATGAAAATATCAAATCTTACATATAACCTGAAGAAAATAATTAAATTGTCATAATAACATTGAAAACCAATTAGGCATTGTATTATAAAGATAAGCACGTATTCCAACAAAGGAATTCTGCAAAGTCAGCTTCCAATGCTATAACAAAATATCTGAGATAACTAACATACAAAGAGAAAAGGTTTCTTTGAATCTAAAATTTTGAAAATTTCTGTCCATGGTTACATAGACCAATTGCTTTTTGGCCTAAGGTAAGATGGGACATTGTGGTGGAAGTGTGTGGTAGTGTGAAGTGCTGGGTGTGTGGTTGAAGACATCCCACTAGGCCCTACCTTTCAAAAGCTTCATTACTTCTCAATTGCCCCATCCTAAGACCCAAGTCTCGACCACACAGGCCTTTGGGGGACACTTAACATCGAAACTATTATGCTCTCTCAGTTAAGACAACTGGTTCTAACCAATTCTCGGTTTCTTTGCTTAGACGATGCCCTGATGCCCTGCCCTTTCAGTTAGTTGGGTTTCCAGCAAGCATCTCTGGAGAATGTACGGTAGTGATCATTTTTACCACAGTTAGCCCTTATTCCTGGCTCAGTCAGTATTCTCTCTTCACGTACCGACCATGCCATGGCTAGCCGTTTCTCTTTGCTAACATACAACTCTCAATGTGTTATTAAAAACATCATCACAGTTTCAGGTGTGATTTATTCCAGCAGACTGAATATTAAAAGAGCTATTTTTATCCTGCCAGCACCAAGTTTCCAAGTCAAACATTTTACCATCACTGTACACTGATGTTTCCTCCACACTTTCTTGCCCCTGGCTTCTTAGTAGAGCTGAATCAGAATGGACTTTTTTTTTCTTTCTCTCTTCCTTCAACAAAGGACCTTGAGAACAGATTAAGTTGACAACAACTTCTAAGGGGAAGAGTATAAAAGAACCAGGAGGGTGGGCATGGAGGAAGTGTGAGCAACAGTGAGATCTGAACCGCAGAAGTGGCCAGTTTCCTTCGGCTCTGTAGAGGATTCACCAAGCAGGAGGCTTGACCTTGATTCTGGCTGGGCTGGAGCAAGAAAGTACTAAGAAAGAGAAGGAAGTTCATCCAGATTCATTTCCCACGCATTAGCCAGAGGTAGCGTTAGAGGAGTTTCAGTTCTCCTACCATCTGATCATGGAGCAGAGGTTGTTCTTCTTGGAATCCTTGAGATGCATTCCAGGGGAGTAAAGATTTGTTAATCTAAGTGATGTGACAGTCCATCAACAGCTGATAATCCCAACACCTCTAATATACGGAGGAACGAGTGTAATTGGGTCCTCAAAGGTTGCAAAGAACCTTTCTTTATGCATGCTATATTTGCTAACTACACTAGGGACTACTCAGGGGAATGTTAGTAATATTTCCTTCGAAAGAATTGTAAACCGCCAATCATAAATTCATTCTGTCTTCACAGAAACATTTTTCAAGGCTGTGTTTTCCATAATAAAAATAAATTTGAGTAGAGAGTGGCATTGCAGAGGCTGGAGAGATGGCTCAGTGGTGAAGAGCACTGGCTGCCCTTCCAGAGGACACAGGTTCAACTCCCAGCACCTACATTGCGGTTCACAACCATCTGTAACTTCAGTCTCAGAGGATCTGATGCCCTCTTCTGGCCTCCAAACAATAGGCACACCCATGCGACACAGACATGCATGGAGCCCAAACACCCATGCACATAAATAAAAACGTAATCAATTTTTTTTTAATTTAAAAGAGTGGCATTGTAAATCTGTTTGATGTTTGGCTTGACTGTAGATAATTTCTTGTCTATTTCTACATTAAAAATGAAAGTTAAGGTAGTACATGCCTTGTAGATTCTATAAATTGCCACATTTTTCATGAAAGAAAAAAGGTGGAAAAGCAAATAATGTGTAAGTATAACCAGGAAAATAGTTCCAGCCTCATGGCTTCCCCAAAACACTTTAGGGGGAGGGTATCCAAGACATTGGACCCTACTTTAAACACTGCTATCTTATCCATGGAGTTCATTTGATTAAAAAAAGTGGTCAACAAGTGACAAACGGCCAGCCCTGAAAACATGTATATGGGTAACATTATACAGCCTGAACAGGTTATATTTAGGAATAGATCCTTAAACGCATGCAGTAACAATGATTGCAAATTAAATAAATAAATAAAATCAAAGAGGCCACAGATTTGAAGGAGAGTAGGGAGAAGGGTTTGGGAGAGGACTTGGAGGGAGGAAAGGGAAGAAAGAAATGTTGTCATTATATTATAATCTTAGGGGAAAAAAAAACCCTGGTTAACAAGGTTGACACACAGGGATAGCAGAAAGTGCAGTTTGTCTGCATCTGTTTCTGTTTGATGGCACTGTTGTAAATGGGCCTGGGTCCCAAAAGTGTAACAAGATAAAAGTTTTACTTTTGCAAAAGGGTTCGTAGCCTTTGGGGTATCCCACACTAAAGACCCCAGGGCCCCACTGTGTTTTATTCCTAATTCTAAGGGGGGCCTGTCTCATTCTGAGTGGTCAGGGCTTAGCCTCACATTCTTACATGATTTGCCGGCTGTAAAGTGGTGCAGTGGATAAGCAGAATGCCATGCTGAGTGCAACCTTGAGCACACAGTTTGATTTCAAGAAGTGCTGACCCTGAAGGAATTTGAATTCCTGCCAAGTGGCTTCCTTACAATTTTTTTTAGGTGAAGTTCTCTCTTATTTAATACTAATGAGAAGACCGGACATTACTTTTACATTCCCTGTAGTTACTATAATAAGATACCAGAAGCTAAGTAACTAATTCTAAAATGTTTATGTAGCCCACGGTTCTGTACTTTCAAAGACCTTTTCGGATGTTTGGGATGGTGGTGGTGGAGAATATGTATGTATTTGGGGGGGGGGGTGTATGCACATGTGTGTGAAGAGGCCAGCGATTGTTCCACAGGAGCAATCTACCATGTTTATTGGGACAAGGTCTCTCACCAGGACCTAGACTTGCTGATTAAGCTAATGGCTGGCCTCAGTTCTAGAAGAATGGCTGTTGGGGACTGAACTCAGGTCCTCACACTTGCACAGCAAGTTCTTTACCGGATGGGCCATCTCCTCAGGGCCCCTGCCAACTCTGCCCCCCAGGAGCCCATATGCAATCAAACAGAGTCCTTAGTGTCCTGCTGTAGCACAGAGCACCACATGAGAAGAAACAGGGAGCATGCTCTGTGTGTTCTGGTCCCTGGTCCCTTTTTCCTTCCAAAGCTACCAGGATACAGTCATGGGCATGCCACCCTAAGACCTTCCCTAATCCCAGCCACAAGCCCCAAAGAGCTCTAAACACCCGAGAGCCTGAAAAGATTTTCTGCTTTAAACCCTCAGTATAGGGGTTCAGCTTCAACACTGAGAAAACAACTTGGAACACACCCAAGCCAGGTAGAAAGCACAGCACATTCTGTCTCACAGCGACTCTCTTTTGAGGGGGAAGAACCGCTGAGAGGCAGATGACAACAAGGACCTTCCAAAGTCCGCCCTGCATTTCTGTTGCCCTGTGTCTGTTGGAGGTCTTCTGTGGCCTCTTTTCTGTGAAAATCTCAGACTATGTTTTTCTCCTTTTTCACTCAAGGAAGTCTGGTGCGGGCAGTGGCTTGCTCAGGGTCACCTGGTTTCTAAAAGGACCCCTGAGCCCACATCTCTCACTCTGAGTCCTTCCCTGGGGACCTTATCTCTTCTCTCTGAGGTCAGCCTGCTGTGAGAGAAGCCCAAGCCGGGGAGTCTACAGCAGAGAGCTGAGCTTATCTCTTTTGTAGCGACAGTTCAGCCATGCACCAAGGGATTTTCCTTCCTGGCTCCAGGGTTTTGTTTTGTTTTGTTTTTTTTAAGGTTCATCTGGCTTTACTCTGTAGCCCAGGCTCACCTTGAACTCGTGGCCTCCTGAATGCACCACCATGCCCAGCTCCCCGCTTCAAATAAAAATACTCAATGTATAAGAGAGGATCAACTGTGTTCTTTGTGTGATTTCTTGGAATCGTACAGTAAAGTTTGAGTTCCATAAGAAGAAGGAAAAAAACAAAAACAAAAAAACAAAAAAACACCACTGTTCATTACCTAAACAAAGGAAAGTGGATTTAAAACCAAAACATTACCCACAAGCCAGGGTACTGACCGAACTTCATTAATACACAAAAGATGTGCAGACGGCCTCATGTTGACTGGCAATAATTTTCAAGGTGTTCGGGGTTTGGAGAGGGCTCAGATGCCCCCAGGGCCACAGCAGCACTGGCAGCAGCAGCTTCCCGTGTTCTGTGAACCCTGGGCTGAGGGCTGACAGCAGGGCTGACTGTGGCTTTGTAGACATTCTTGTCATGATTTCTTCCAGTGCACCCTACATAGCTCCTCTCACCCTGCCATCTGCTGGGAGTAAAACTGAGGGGGTTTTTTTGTTTTGTTTTTTTTAATTAAAACTAGGCTGCTTTGGGTTCTATTACAAATCACATCTTTTACCACTTTATAATGAAAACTGAGCCTCTGTGGGGTAGCCACACAATTCTAAAAACCATTTTAACAGTAGGAGTTTTTTTTTCTTTTTTCTTTCTTTTTATTCCCCCCCACCACCGTCACTCATTTTGGTAAAATACATGTGACCTAAGATTCACTGTCAGTCATTTTTAAGGGTGCAGTTCAGGAGGGTTACGTGCATTCATGTGGCTTGGTCATCACACATCCTAGACTCCTCATCTTGCAAAACTGAAGTTGTACACTCTTACTCAAACCCCTCTCCCGCACGGTGCCCGGTAACCACCATGTTCTGTTGCTCTGAGAATGACTACTGGAGAGGCCTCACATTAATTGAGGATCTCATGTAAGCCTTTTGAGTCTGGTTTATTTTATGTATTGAAGTATATTCATGGTTTCAGAATTCCCTTCCTTTATAAAGTGAGCGGCATATTTTGTTCATCCATTCGCCCATTCACAGATACTTGCACTGCTTTCCACATTTGGCTAGAGTGGATGCTGTTGCTACAGACATGTGTGTGCAAATGCTCTTCAAGCCCCTGTGCTGTGGTACAGCCCACCTAGGCTGAGGAGAGAGAGTTTGCTACCGTTCCTGTTGGCTCCTGTCCCACTCAGACTTCCTTTGTCTGTTGAAGGTGTTCAGACCACATTGACATGAAACCCAGAAGTGCTGTCGGGACCAGTTAGGGACACTGTGTGCTGAGGACAGTCCATTGTTGCCAACTTCAAGGCCTGGGCCTCCTAGGGCACAGACGGGAGAAGCGGCAGGTGTGATCTCAGGTGCAGGCCTTTGTCAGATGGTTCTGAGTCTCCTAGAATTCCATCTGGGGCTTTGCCCCAGAAACTGGTCATTTAAAATGGCCTTAACTTCGTGGGTGGCATGAGATTTCTGCTCTTAGGACCCATGGAGGGAGAGAAGGGTGAGTCCCCAAGGCTGAATCTGAGCTCTTGAGTTGTTTACCTTCAGCCTGATTGCTCACAAAATAAATGGGTCCTCAAAAGTGGGTGCCTTCAAGGAACGGCAATGCACAAGCCTTGACATAATAGTTGGCTTAAAAAAAGAGAAAAACTTTCTTTTTCCTCTAAGCTGGCGGTACTTGGTTAAGGAAACAGTTTAACAGTTTGTAGTGCACCTCTGTAAGGCCCAAGTGCTCCCCGGGAAAACAGAATTCCTCTAGCATGACCTTGGCAAGGTCTTTCACCTCGGAACCTATGTCAGAAAAGCTCTTTGGCACAAAGACTTGCTCTAGGGTGTTCCACCCACCTGACAATGTCTTTGTGATTTCATGGGCTGTGAATCTCTGATCATGGCTTATCAGATTAAAACCAGTTAAATTTTATGCATTATGTTTCCAGATTTAATGACATGTCAATTTTTTTCCATTTTACTAATAGATATTAGTAAGCGTACTTACCAGGATCAAAGAGACAATAGTAATATTTTAGTCCCTTGCTCTTGTCTTTGAAAGGTTTAAATCTACACCATGGCCTGGCTTGTAGCACCTATAAACTGACATATAATTTATATTGTTTAACAGGTGTAATTAAAACTCTTGCAGATAAATTTCACTAGGTTTCTGGTTAGGACATGGATGCGGTCTAAGTCTGCTCTGTAGCAATCCCCCTGACCCCATTTCTAGTTCAGACTTGCTTTAATTACTTTTATGTCCCTATATATTCATGTAATTCTTCCCTATTATCTTTCTGGAAACATCTATTGCACATTCAAACATGCCTTGTGGTCACTCTATTTGCACCTGTTAAATTAAAAAGCTAATGAATGTTCCCTTTGGATCTCTCCTGAATTATCTACCTTGTTTTCATAGACACTTCCTTTTCCCCTCGAGATGTCCAGGTGGGAAGGGGTCTTCGAGGGGAGTGGCAGTTTGCCACACTTCCTGGGGTGGAGAGTTAACAACAGTTCTTGAACCATTTCTAATCCTGTTCTCTTTCCCTTTTTGCTCATCTTCCTGTCTCACTGCCTCGGGGAACATGGAACTCGGATGGCCTATCATCTGGAAAAATGCTGTCACTGGTTGCGGGGATGCGGATAATGTGGTGAGTCCTGAAGTTAATATTTAACTTCTCTCTTTGTGGAAGATTAATTTGCCAAGTGAAATTCTTCGATGGTAAATTTTCTTTAGCATCTTGCCCTCTGTGTGTCTGGAGGTCAGAGTTCAGCCTCCTGAAAGAAAAGAGGGAAAAGTCTGGTAGTAAGTCCCAAGCTCCAGTCAACAGACATCAACGATTCACATTGACCAAAGATGATGTTCAGATATCCTTTTTCTTCCCTTCTTTCTCTTTGGGTTGATGCTATCCTTCACAGCATCTCACGACAAAGCATTTTGACAAGTCCCACTGCCTTCCAAGTTCAGTTCTGCTATCTTCTAAAGCTTTTGTTGAATCATGCCCCTAAGTCACAGGCCTCAGACCTTTAAAAATATATTTGTCAATGATCGCAGATATAAATTCAAATGATGTCTGTCTGTGATGACTTGGTGATGGATTGTGCCATTTCAGGAATGGCGCCTTGCTGGTGTGTTTTTTATTAAACATGATATGTACCTGACTGGGACAGTCAATCTCCGTTATCCCTTAGGAGATGTAGGAGATGGGATCTAAACTCCACAGGAGCAAAACTGTTGAAAAGCAATGTAACTTTGTCCTTCTAAACCTGAGTAGGAATGAAGTACAAACCCACTGCTGTCCTATGTTCAGGACCAGGGAGGAAAAAATGGGAAATATATGTCTATATAATGTGTGAGTATGTGTATACGTATGCATATAGGTATAAACATCTATACTTTAAACACATTTTCCGAGGGTGGTAGAAGGAGAATTCTCAAGAAGCCTTTGTTTGGAATGATATTGGAGGAGAAACTAGTCCAGTATCTCCTCGACTTTAATTAAAAGATATAGAATAACTGATTGCAAAATCAATCCGGTTAAAACTGACTGCCATAGGAAGTTCATTGTCTTGATCATCAGACCTTCGCTCCTCTCAGTCTCCCTCTCAATTCACTTCCAACTGCCAGGTCCCAGCCTGAGCTGGGTGAGACGCAGGATGACACTTGCTGGGAGCAAAGTCATTGCTAGTGCCAATCTGTTATGTTTGAAATTTCTAAAATTATCTGAAGGTTAGCATGGGATCTGGCATTTGTAAGGCTTTCTGTTCTGGCATAAGTAACTTGGGAATCTTTATCTTAGATGATTCGGTTGCCCATGAATATCCTTAAGAGTGTATGTCTTTAGGTTTAATCTGTGGAGCAGGGAGGAGCCGATTTGACTCAATAACCACTCAATCAGCTATTTGCCTGTAATATTATGTGATGAGTAGACAGTTCAAACAGCCAAAAATTTTTTGAGGTTCACCCTGTACCTCCCTCAGGCCTTTTCGTCTCCCTTTTCTTCACAGGCAGTGATAATCAGCTAGGCAGAGGTCTATTCCCTTCCAGTAATAATCAGTAGCCAGATCCTGCTGAACTGATCAAGAGCCGTGTCTGTGAATTCTCCATCTGTCTAGGACCTTGAGTGCTCTCTGAGGATAACACTTTTCATATGTGATGCTCAGGAAATCCTCAGAGATCTCAGATTCTAAAATTGCAAAGAACAGGCAATGTTGTTTTTCTGTGTTATTTTCTCCAGGACTTTGTTACAGTGTCTATGATTCTTCACGGTCCACTCTTTCTGTACCTCTATCAGGGACCCTTTAGATTTTGAGGATGTCTGGGTTTCTTGCTTATTCTTCTTCCATGCATAGAGAAAGGTGAGCACCGATTGGGCAGTAAGGGTCCTGCTCTTTAAGAAATGGCAGGTGGACTTGTCACAGGGACATGAGCACACTTACGGTCACTTTCCTACTGGCTCCTAAGGCTCGGGTTATAGACTTGATATGAGTCTTACGTTCATTCAGCCTGGTTACTGGAACTGTCATCATCCTACTTTACAGGGGGACAGTTTGAGTTACAGAGATCAGCTTGTTGAAGGCCATGGAGAAGCAAATTGAAGAGCTTGGCTTTAATCGGGCAGTTGGATTTTAGCATTAAGACATGTGGTGATGTATTGTATGCCCTAATAAGATTTGTCTGAAGATCAGATAGACAAAGGAACAATCCACTGCCATGTCTCTGAGTTCTCAGGCAAAAGGGGTCCTCTCACCGAAAGAGCCTAGCCAAAAGGCCTCTAGCCAAAAGGGCTTCCTCAGTCAAAAAACCTTTAGTTCCTGTCTCCTCACACCTTATATACCTTTCTCTGTCCAGCCATCACTTCCTGGGATTAAAGGCCTGTGTGCTTCCCAGTGTTGGGATTAAAGGTTTGTGCCACCACTGCCTGGCTCTTTTTTCTCTGCTAGACTGAGTCAATCTCATTTAGTCCAGGGTGGCTTTGAACTCACAGAGATCCAGATGGATCTCTGCCTCCTGAGTGCTAGGATTAAGGGTGTGTGCCACCACTGCCTGGCCTCTATGTCTAATCTATTGGCTTGTTCTGTTCTCTGATCTTCAGGCAAAGTTAGGGTACACCATATATCACCACAATGACACTTTTGCCTTACACACTTTCTGTTAACCAGCCTCATATATTATCTTGACCCTGTGCACTAACAAAGGCAGACTCCAGGTGCATCATATGAGACACTAGGTCACGCTCATTTCATTCTGACTTGTAGCTAGCAGTTAGATAAAAGTTCTCCATGAGACAAATGTGGCCATGCCTCGGGGTTAGAGCACAGATCACAGGGGAGATGATAAAGCATGTTAGGAGGTGACATGATCTACATGGTGACAGGCTTCTGTCTCTAGATAAACACACATCTTGGCATCTGACTGTATATCCATATTTTGATGCAACTACACACAGGTTAGGAGCAAGAAGCAAACAGGAACCTATCTCATCTTTTTCTAGGTTCTAATAAAATCTTGCACCTACAAATTCCATTTGGATTTTTGACTCTTGTTATTGAGTGTTAAGGCTTCTGAAACTAATCATGAGCCCTTCACTAATGGCTAATTTTCTGCTTTATTAGGCAGGATAATAAGGCCCTTCTCACAACCAGAGAGACATGATAAGTGTAACGTTATCTTGGTTGATTGCCCCTCGTGTTCCTTTCAAGAATCTCCATCAACGAGTGCAAGAATGAGCTGAGTCCAGCTGGGGAGGGCGTGGTCAGAGCACCTGCATTTCTAGTGCACCCCTACTCTGGGTGTGTAACAGTCACTGTCTCCTCTGGGTTGATAGTTCCCTACGGTCTCCATTTCACCTTTAGTACCTCTTCCCTCTGACTCCATAGAGACATATCCAGACCATAATACTCTCCCATTTCAAACATCCCAATGGCTACACACTGCTTTTGACTTTTGTGTTTTCCTAGTACAGTACTACAGCAACCCAGAAAATGGAAAACCTGTGTGGGGGTGTCACAGCCAGTGTTGCTAGTAAATTGAATGCTAAATTAAAAAAAAGAAGAAGTGTGCATGAATGTATGTGTATTTTTACTGTGGGCGTGCCTGCGTATGCATGTGTGTGCATGCACGTGGAATCCAGAGGTCCACCTCGGGTGTTATTCTTCAGATGTTGTCTACAGTGTTTTTTGAGACAAGGTCTCTCACTGTCCTGCTGCTCACCAAGTAGGCTAGGCTGGCTGGTCAGCAAATCCCAGGGAACCTCTTGTCTGCCTTCCCGGCAGTGTATTACAAGTGGACACCATCATGGCTGCCTTTTTACATGGGTTCTGGGGACTCAGCCAAGGTCCTCATGCTTGGGTGGCAAGCACCTTACAGCTGCCAGGCTCTATCATCATCATCATCATCATCTTAATTCATCTGTTTTGTGTGTACGGGTTTTTGTCTGAAGGTATGTCTATGTATCACATGCATGCCTAGTACCCTCAGAAGCCAGAAGAGGGCATCTTATCCCCTAAAATTGGAGTTAACAAATGGTTGTAGGCCATCAGGTGGGTGCTGGGACTTGAACTGGGGTCCTCTAGAAGAGCAGGCTGTGTGTGCACTTAACTGCTGAGCCATCTCTCCAGCTCCCTGTCTGGCTTTTTACATGGGTTTTGGGGGACTTCAACTGAGGTCCTCATGCCTCAGCGGCAAGCCGTTTACCAACTGTCATACAAGCCCAATAAAGAATTTCCTTTTAAATTAAAATGGAGCTTACTACCAAAGCAACATTGTCAACATTGACTTTTAGCCTTGTGTTACTATGTGGTACAGGAGAGAAAGAGAGACACAGAAAGGAGAGAGGGGGAGGGGAGGGGAAGAGGGGAAGGAGAGGAGGGGGAGGAGTGGAGAGGGGAGGGGAGGGGAGGAGAGGAGAGGAGAAGAATGATACCAGGACTAGCAAGGCACCAGAGATTGTGTCCTGTCATCAGAACTGATATCTGCCCTATTGCCTAAGTTCATAGTCCACAGTCAATCATTCAGGTCACTAAGAGTTTCTTTAATGCTTATGTGTAGATGTAACTGTCTTATTAAATAAGAAACACAGAGCCAATACAAAGATGAAAGCCAAGAGGTCAGAGCAATAGCTAAGAGCTAAAAACCTTACTCTTCACTGTCGCTGTACCTCTCTGAAAGAGACCTACTTCCTGTGTCTGTCTCTTTTTATAGAGTTTCTGTTCTGTTTTCTCATTGGTTGTAAACCCAACTACATGACCTCCTCATCACTGCCCATCTATACAGACCTCCAGGTCTTCTATGGTTGGTATTGAGATTAAAGGCATGTGTCTCCATGCTGGCTGTATCCTTGAACACACAGAGATCTGCCTAGCTCTGCTTCCCAAGTGCTGGGACTAAAGGCGTGCACCACCACTGCCCAGCTTTCACTATGGCTTGCTAATAGCTCTGACCCCCAGGCAACTTTATTTTATTAACATACAAATAAAATCACATTTCAGTACAAATAAAATATCACCATACTTATGTGTCATGATGCTATGTTTATTATCTATGCAATTTCATTGTGGATGATCTGTAAGTAAAAAGACTACATGGGGTGAAGGAAACTCAAACGTTTATATCATGCGTGGTAATGCGTCAACATTCTCACCCCAGGTGACAATAATTGTCATCTCCCAATCAGTATAGGAAAGAACGCACAAGTTAAACAGGCAAATGAGAAAGCAAGCATTGTGGTGAAAAGATCTGTACATTTCCTTTATTTCAGTAACCATAATGTGTTCATCTGTGGTACGTGTTTGCCTGCCTTTTCATGTTTAACCATTCAGCGGACGTCTGGAATAAAAGTGTAGGGTTCTTTTTAAGACTTTTTGAGGAAAAAATAATAATAATCTGCCCTGAGAAGGAATAGAAGATGTCACTATGTCCATGTTTTTATATGAAGATGCCAAATGTCAATGCCGCTTTGTTTTCCCCAAAGAATTTGGGTGGTGATTGGAAGGCAGGAAGTCTAGAAGTATATTCTCGATGGAAAAGTCATTGGTTATGTATCTCAGAGGGAGAAAAGTTTCAGGCCCTTTCAGATGACACCCTCCCCCCATTTTCTCCAATCTCATTCTGCCTACCAGATTCTTCTGTCATCGGGTCACTGTTCCTGTCTCTCTTACCTACCCACTCCTCTATCTGCCCTTGATCATCCTAGGGAGCCTCATGTATCTCTGATCTTCCGTGTCTTCCTTCTTCTATCTCTCTTTACCTAATAGCTCCTGCCAGAGGTCTGTCTGGCAACCTTCCTTTCTCCACTCCTCCTGGGTTAAGACTCCGTCAGACTTTTTATTTCTTTGAGAACTTTGATCACATGCACCTCCCCTTCCTCAACTCTTCCCAGATCCACCTCCCCTAGACACTTACTTATTATACCTGGTCTGGGTCTTTCTCACCCAATTTTATGTATTGTGTGCGAGGGAGGCATTTGCCTTCCTTACCCCATGCTGGTTTCTGAAATTCAGAACTGAGGCTGCATCTTTAGTGATTTCTGTGCCTAACACCTGCCGTCTGGTGTTTCTTGCGAGGTAGGCCTTGAAGTGGACATTGAGGACTAGGGTGCCTATTATCCTGTGTAGCTGGAAACATCAAAGAACAAAGCAGAGGCATGAGCAGAGCAGGAGCCGGCTTCATTTTGGTTCCAACCTCAGTCAGTCTGATGGCGTTGAATCTCAGTCACTTCTAATCAAGGAAGCCCTGGGTATTTCTATGCCTATAATAACTGGTGATTTCAGAGGTTGGCGGCCCCTGGAGGAGGTATGATCTAGAGCTGTCTGTCTTCAGTAGGGGGTATTTCTGAAAGGAGCTTGATAGCCGAGGGCCACTGGCTGGTTGCACTTCCAGCAGCTGAAGAATTATGAATCTTTCTTCCCTGCAAGGGGATCTGGGAAGTATATCATAGTTCCTTACACTTACACATAACCTTTCATGACATTAACTAAAGAGGAGAAAATGCTTATGGATTTGGGGCATGGAGGAGTAAAAAGAAATAAAACAATTAGACAATTTCAATTTTAATAGAAGAGGATTTTAGTAAAACGGATTTTTCTTTGAATAGGAAGATATGGTTCTCAGAGTCCCTTGAGGTTTAATTAAGAGCTAGGACTATAGCTCAGTGGCAGAGGGCATGCTTTGCATGTGGAAGCCCTTGCATTCTGTCTTTAGCAACACACACACACACACGTGCAAAGGCATACATATTCACATGCACATACATAGACATACATACTATACATATTCACATATACAAATGTATTCACACAGAAATGCACACACATGCACGTGTGCACACACGCACACACATACACAAAGAAAACAAGTTTAATTAAGCATCCTAGCTCTAAAGGCAGTAATTCGTACCTTTTAACTCTCCTAATATTAAAATTTCTGAGCTGAAGATATAGGTCATTGATAGAATATTTGCCTAACATGAAAGGCCTTGGGTTCAATACCAGCAACACACACACACACACACACACACACACACACACACCACTACCCTACAAAATAAATAAATAATAAATAAACAAAAAGTAAACCTTTCACTCATCCTATAAGCATTTATTGATTACTTCAAGTTTCTGAATTCATTAAAATAAAAGTCAAATACCAGGGAGTTGAGGGGATTTTAAACAACAGGTTGACAGGGACATTATTGAACACAAGACCATAGTATAAGGAAAAGGAAAGGATAATTTTAATATTAGTATACACAGGACAAACCAGAGAACAATGCGCTGGTACTAACAGAGTAAAGCTGGAAGTGGGGGTCCTTGGGAGTGGTCTGCATGCATGTACTTATGCACATGGATATGTGTGTATGCACGGTTGTGTGTTGTATGCGTGTGTGCTTCGACACTTGGGAATGAGATGTTAGCTGAGCTAAGCCTTGAGCCTCTGGAGTTTTGAGTTTGGCTTCTCCAGGAAATGTTAGTGTTCACTTTTCCCTCCCACCCTAAAATGCTCTTATTCGACATTTAGAGCTTCTGCGACTGCCCACATCTGTGTGGGGTAAGGAAAGACACAGGGCGGGTCTGAGCTAACAGTGACATCAGAATCAGCGCTTTGCTGTGCACGCCTGTGAAATGACTGTTCACTCAGGTTTGATTCCTGTGAATAAACAAGATTCCTAGGTCTGAAAACACCTTTCAGTCCCAGGCTGGGGTCTTCAGGCTCTGCACACAGTCAGTGTCTTCTCGCACCGACCCCTGTGTCCCGGTGTCCACTGTCCCCACTCACCCTGTGTCCCTGGCCTTCTGTGACTCAGAGCTGCACAGAATGGAAGAGCCTCAGATCCTTCCTGCCATGTTCTGGAAGACACTGCCTTTGTTCACTTACCCGACGCTCCTTTCCTATCCGTGATTCCAGTGGGTATG